>JBBMKA010028753.1:0-25204 GCA_037833695.1 Sechiopsis laciniata
TTTAAAATATGTCTTTTACTTCCATGCATGCTGAGTAAGGACCGATTTAGGACCACTTTTGGGTCGGGTCTTTACACTAACCACAGAAGAAGGGGAGCATCTACTACAGAGGAAATGGATGAGAGGCAATGGTATATTACCAGAACCTCATCGGCCCAATCATGAGCACAAACCATCTTTAGAAGCAAACATAGAGAAAAGTGGAGCCTATAACACAAACAAAGAAGAGATATATCTGTGGGCCGACGTACTTAATACGGTTTCTGCCATGGAATTTTTCTATGATTTTAAACTTTCATGGGAAGATTTCCAGCTAGCCATGTTAAAACGAGAAGAAGAGGCCAAAACTCTAAGGCACGCAGAAGAAGTAGAGAGGGAACAAAGGAGACGTTTTCAACAACAGGAGGAATCTTGGGCAAAGGTCGCCTCTCTAGAAGCTGAGATTAAGGCAAAAGAAGATGATAGATTACAAAAGATGCGATATCAGCAGCAAGAGGAGGTCTGGGCAAAGTTTGTTTCCTAGAAGGTGAAGCCATGGAAGAAGTTGTGAAAGCAAAAGAAAGATCCAAGGTTGACATTGAGCAGAACACAAGTGATGAAAGCCACAATGAGGATGAATATCTTCAACAAATCAACATAGTGAGTAATGAACCTGCAGAGCCAAGTATCAGGATTCTACATCAAAGCGATAGGAGAGACGCAGAATCAACCATTTCGCAGGAAACAAGCACATAAAGCCACAGAATACAAGCAATGGTACCTGTAATTTTACGCTACCAAAACCGCAATCATTGCAAGAATTGATTAGTAAAAAAAGTGACATTTGGGCAATTCAATTGAGCTATAAACCGATACACCAGATCCTATCAATGCTGATAAGGGTAGGACAACCGCGCAACAAGACACATTATGAAGAAAGACAGGAGAAGGATATCAAAGATGGCTTAGCTCCTAAGATATATAAATGGCCAAAGCAAGGACAACTGTACCAGATGGAATTATCACAAATTTTTGCCCAGATCCTAAGCAGCAGCATTCCTAGAATGCAAAAATCTAGTATTTCTGACTTTGTGCACAATTTTACAACAATTTTTACAATAAGGAAGTATTTCTATATATGCAATTTTTTCTTGTATTTAGTATTATTTCCTTGCAATGTAAATTTCGTTAGTTTTAGAAGGAATCAGTTCGATTTTGAAAAATATTGCTGCAAAATTTAAATTTTCCTTTTTGTGATTATCCCTTGCACTCAAATTTCTAAAATATTTTAAAAGCTTATATAAAACCTGTGAGAGGAAGGATCGATCACAACATTCTCACATTACACCTCAATAAACCAAAATTCTGCTACCAATACTCGAAACCAATGGACTCAAAGAGCATAGCAGCCGGGAAGAGTAAGGCTGTAGAGGATGCTGATGATGGACATGCAGTGGTTCAAGAGCAAACCTTTATGCATCGCTGGCAAGGAAGAGATTCTGGCAGGATCGAGGATGGCCTGCAAGATGTATTCCACATGCAACATGAGTTAAGATAGGCGAGTTAGGCTAGAGCAGCCTGACAATGCCTACCTGGGATGCAAGGGGAGATTGGGTTCGCCAGTTTTATGCAAACCTAACAGGAAAAATAAAATTTTCTCGCGAGTAGAAGGATATGTGATAGATTGTGGATTTTCAGCCTTAAATGAAATGTTCTGGCTTCCTGACGACATTGGGTTGGATTGTCAAAAGCTTCTTAAGAAGGCAACTAAGAAGTAGTTGCAGGATTGCAAGAAAATAATTGGAACAGAAGGCGTCAATTGTAAGAATCAATGGTCATTTCCAATGGACGGTGTTAAACTAGAATTACGGGCTGGATTATGTTCATAAAAAATGCAATTATCCATCAATCAATGCAAAGATAGTCAGTAGAGAACAAACACTATTTCTTTACATGATTATAATCAGAAAATAATTCAATCTAGGCAAGATAGTGGAAGGATAAATTCAGCGTTGGGCCTCGGCTAAACGCAGGAAAATGTTTTACCCGTACACTATCACTAAATTGTGTTTGGAGCAAGGTGTTCAACCATAAGTAACTGACAGAATCCTGAAGGTACACACTAACCATATGGAGGAAGTTGTTAATCTGAGATGGAAAAAAGAAGGGAAGCAATTCGAAGCATTTTTAGCCAAGGATAACTTGGTTAAGCAATTTTAGGCACTGTTCACCAAATCGCAAGACTTTTAGGACTACGTGAATAAGAGAGATGAGATAATAGTAAAAGCAACTGCAACACTAACAGAATACTCCGAATGGCCTGAATTTCTAAAATATATGATAGCACTAAATAATAGCACTATTTAAGCCTCTAAAACTACACATTCTACGAAAAAAGGCCAGTATGCGAACAACATAAGAAGGAAATTCAGCGCAAACATTCGCATTATCCGGACATGCATGCCAATAGCATCGCATGATGAAATCTGTCCTAAATAAGATCTTTAAGATTAAAATGTGTGTATAAATAGGGAAACTAGCTAATTAAACATAAATCTACTGAAGTGTCTTATGAAGAAATCGTTGCATGGACGGAACGGATGAGTCATTAGAATAAAAAAGGAAAGAGATAATTGGAAATCAAATCACGAAATCAAGGAAACCAAGATGGAAATAAATGGCAAGGAGAATATTCCAGAAGGATGGCATGAAGGTTAGGCGAGGTCGACAAGAAATCCGAGACGTTATAAATAGACGTTTAATCGAAGAAGAAAGTGTACCAATTCAGAGAGGAAGTTGCCATTGTTGAGCGTTTGAGACGCTGGGGTCTCCTTGGAGATCCCGGGGGCCTCTGCTCATCTATAGACCTTGAAGAATTGAGTACCAATGTGGTGTCATAGACGAAGACGCCATTGGCAACAATGGCGATAAACTCTGTTACTCCCTAGATAGATATTGTAGTAGTTTGTCATTCATTTGCAATTCATTTGCATCTCATACTCTATTTTATTTCTTTAATCATAGTTGTTTTCTTTCTTGAAAATTAATCTACAAGTTCTTTATTTCAAAATTGATCTTCTGTAACTTTTTATGTGTGATTAAGGTTTAAGAACGTGAGGAAGCTAAGTAGAATGGCTATTAAGTTAAAGATCAAGTTAAGGTGGAAAAAGAGTAAGAATGACGGTTGATTTAACTATCTCGAGTCGATTGACCATCCACTCGAGAGTGCTTAGCATTGATCTTGGGAAAGAAAATGCTAAGTGCTTAACATCACCGTAATCACTAGGTAATGCTTAGAATTAAGTACTTTTTAGAAGAGAGTTAGGAATAACCATCTCACTAGCTGCATACGCACGACTTGGGTTTAAAAGCAAACCTATGGGCTTTGTATCTGCAGGTTGCAGTCAAGTACTACGGAAGGGGACTTGAAGTTTAGTCCAGTATGTACTGATTTTCTCATGACAACTTAGCTTGCTTTGAATTAATCTTTAATATGGTCCTTCCTGAATTAGTCATTCAGATAAACTTAAAAAGCATATTTATCTTAGAATTAGGCTGAACATAATAGTAGGTGATCGACTTTATAATGTTGTAATTAAATTAAGTATGCATCGGCTCGCTATCCACGTATGCCTGCCTCCAGCTTACTCAGAAGAGGAACCTGGCAGAAGACCCAGCAGGTTACGTTAGTATGGCACGAAGATTCTTCGTACCATTCAAAGGGAGTTAAAATTTAACCCCGCTACGCGTGCAAAGCCCTGAGCCTATTTACGTGGAACTGCAGCAGAAGCTGGGTTTCACATCCATGAATGCGGAAGCATTTATGTGAATGGGTAGCACGATGTCTATATCACCAAGCAACACATCTATGCTCTTCGTAATTTCTAATTAAATTAAGCAGCTTTAGTTTTTTATTAGCACTTTATTTATTTGATACATAATCAACATCAACCCTCTTAAAACCCATTCTTGTTATTTACATTTTTTATCCTTAATCTATATCATCGGCTTCAAATTCTTTGTGGGATCGATAAATTTACATACTTATTACTTGCTGCAATTCTCGACCACGTATACTTACGCATAAGTGATTTCGAGTTACACTTAGCATAAGTTGACTTTGAATTAATTACTGTATAATATATTAGCACCAGAATCGCAACCCATCAAGTTTTTGGTGTCGTTGTCGGGGAATTTGGCAAGCCATTTGGTATATATTAAGGGTAGTTCTCAATTGTGAAAGACTAACTTGTTTAACTTACACGTAAGAGGGCGATGCTGCAAAAGCAATATCATTGGACTACGTGGCAGATTAGCAATAGACTTTCATATCTACTGCATCTGAAAGGTAAAAGAGCCAGGTAAAGAGTATTAAAATATCACTTTCAAGTGTTGAATGTTTGAACAACAAAAGTTCATTCCTGGAATGCGGAAGAAATTTCAGTAGTACACACTACTAACTTGCTTAGCAAGTAGCGCATGATTGGAATTTTCCAATGAATGCGAGCGAACTGATTCATACATATCTCTTACTGAGAAGACCCTATGTTTACATGCTTTCTAGGATTTATTTAAATTAGGAGTAGTAAGTTTTAATCTTTGAAAAAAAAAATCTTCGATCATAAGTGCAACTTGACCCTGAAGGGGCAGCAACCCAAGAGTCGGCGCGTAAAGGTAGAATTAATTTAACCGTTGGGGCCACTATACTCAATAAGGGTAAAACAGTAACTTCAAAGGTCAGCATTTTAGCGCGTCTACAAAAAGGCATTATCCCGTCAATCTGATTTATGCTTTCTTTGAAATTCTTGAAATCTTCTTGTGAAACCCTTGTAGTCAGAGCAATCCAATTTTTTTTTTCTTTTTGTTTTTTCTGTGAACTTACGTTGCAGGCACAAATTCGATGGCAATTAACAATAACATGGCTGAAATCTTAAATTCTGGAGTCAATGAGCGAGTTGCTCCAGGGCAACTTGTCGCTCAAGAAACATCAAAAGTTTAACATTCACTCGGGCTACATCCTTTGAAATTTCCAAATTAGGGCAAACTATCTGTACAAATGTTAATGAGGCACCAAAAAGGTCTGCCACCATAGAAAAGGTTCTGGAACACAGGACCAAGACATGCAAGAATCCAGAGGAGCTGAACCCATAATGGCTGAGGTAATGGCTATGATGGAAGTGGCAGAAAGAAGAAGCAATAGTGAGGAAGAAACACTCCAGATAGTGGAGTTGGCCAAGAAGTTCGATGAAGAAGAAGAAAACTAAAGAAAGGCCATAGAAGCAGAAGTTGTTGAGTTAGCTAGACGATTGAAGGAATAGGAGAGTGGAAAAGTATCGAAGAAGGGCAAGAAATTGACACGAAAGGAAAAAAGGAAAGGAGTTGCTGAACTGTCAGGAGAAGAGCCTCGATCACAGAAAACAAAAGCATGGCGAGGAAGCACCGATCATAAACTCGTGGAAATGAACTAAGCAGAAAAGAGGGAGTTTTTTCATTAGTAGGGCTTCGCCAGAGCATTACTCGATGAAGACATCCAAGTAACCATTACTGTGCGTGGATGGGACGAATTTTACAGACCAAGCGTTGATGCTAACCTAGACTGGGTGCAGGAGTTATATAGAAACGAAATCGGTGATGAAAGTTGCAGCACAACAGTTGTGGCCAAACAAATCGATTGAAGAGCAGAAGTTTGGAATAAACTATTTGGGTTCCAAGGTTACGAAGAAGCACAGTATGATAGATTGATTAAGGAGCCTACGCCAGCACACTTGGAAGCATGTTTGTGCATGGTAGCTATACCAGGAACGGAATGGGAGAAGAATAAACCAATCTTGCGTTCCAGCCTCAACTTTTAGGGCCATCACTGGAACAACTTCATCAAAACCAGTATCATGCCAACAACCCATGACACAATGCTATCCCAAACGCATATGCTTTTAATATATACTATTTGTGCAGGTTTGACAATTGATATTGGACGCATTATTGAGAAGGAAGTGAGGAGAAAAATAGGTAACTCGTCAAAAAGAAAGTTTTTCCCACACTCCATCACTGCGATATGTCTACATCAAGGACTGCGATGAGGAGCAGAGATTAAAAGTTAGAGGAGTTTTTCAAATGGCAAACAAAAAGCGTGGACCTAAAGAGCTAACCATCAAGGAGCCAGTAATGCTGCTCCAAGCAACGATGTGTAAGGAAACTTTGAAGAAATCGGCCCCTTCAATCCAAAAAATAATGAGGAAGCAACTGGCTCGACATACGTAGTAGATAATACGACCAGCTGCCACAACTCAAGCAACTACTGAGCCAGTCATACACCTACCTAGCATCAACATTGAAAATGAGCCAGGCATTAATGCCACTCTACCACCAGAAGGAAAAAAGCAACGGGGGTGATCCAAGAAGCAAGTAATGCCCCAGCACAGGAGCAGCCGCAGCCTACAGAGTATCATGTTGATCAACCAACACAACAGACACTTTCTGATGCAATGAGGCAAACTTCATCAACCATTCCAGAAAACACAACCATCACTTCACCAACACGGCAAGCTAACACATCACCACAGGAAACCACAGTGAAAATGCCTGACGACGTAGTGCGAAGGCTAACGCGCCTTATTAATGCGGCCCAACAAAGGAACGAAGAGTTCTAGAGACAAATGTTGCATTTCACGTGACAGGCACGAATCACATAGACGTATATGCAGACAAG
The DNA here is from genome assembly GCA_037833695.1 of Sechiopsis laciniata. Classification (NCBI taxonomy): domain Eukaryota; kingdom Viridiplantae; phylum Streptophyta; class Magnoliopsida; order Cucurbitales; family Cucurbitaceae; genus Sechiopsis; species Sechiopsis laciniata. Next base: position 6,689 of record JBBMKA010028753.1, read on the forward strand.
GGATTAAAGCATCAGAAGAGAGCTTCAAAGGAGGAACCCAACTTTCCAGCTTCCTCCTTTTCCAACGGAAGGGCTGCAAGAATGGATATCACCGTCTGATTCGCCTACAGAGGACATTGACTCAGAAATCTAAAAGAAGTATCTATTTCTTTTGGGTGCATTTATTTATTATTTTTTTTTCTCTTTCGCATCTTATAACTGTTTGATTTTCTTACCTATGAAAAGCATGCGTATATACTTCTTCTGGTTGAATATTTCACTACTTTGAACTACGCAATCCATTGGTTACTGATTTCATAACCAAAAAAAATTTAGGTAGATCAGAAGTACCGAGAGAGCGAGCTTTCTAGTAAAGCGAAGTATTAGCAATAGCAGATGTTGTGAGTAGGAAGAGAGATTGGATGTTTTAGGAGGTAATTCTGAAAGCTCAAAAAGTCAAGCTTAAGATTGAAATAAATTTGGAGGAACTAAGCCTCACCTTCATTGAGGACAATGAATATTTTAAGTTTGGGGGTGAGGAATGCACGCGCTATGCAATGCTTTACGAGTATAACATGCGAATGCGTATTGTTTAAAATAATAAATAATAAATAAAAATTTTCAAAACATTGTGAGCAAAGATTTAAACATTAAGTGCGTATATGCCATAGGATTCCTAGTACTCCACTGTCCCTGCATTAAGTGCGTATAAGCCTTTGTGACATGAGTAAATACCCGAGTAGGAATGCGAATAGCATGACCTTAAGGGTTCACAGGGACCTAATCTACAGCTTTGGTTATATTGTTTTGAGCAAACTTAGAAAAATTAAGAAATTGAGTGAAATACTTTGTAGTCGTAGGCATTAACTCTTGAGATGTACAGTCTGCCAGCCGAACATAGAGGAAACTAGCACTAATGAAATAAGCATACTAGTTTACTTCGTGATCTTGTGCACCAATGAAAGACCTTATGTTCTAATTGGGAGTAAAGTCATAATTAGTGGATTGCAGTCTTTCAAGTTCAGAATCTTTTCTGTAAATTTATTTCTTATTTCTCTACATTGCTCGAGGCGAGCAATATGTAAGTTTAGAGGTTTGATAGCACTAAATAATAGCACTATTTAAGCCTCTAAAATCGTGCATTCCATGAAAAGGGCAAGTATGCGAACAGCATAAGAAGGAAATTCAGCTTAAACATTTGCATTATCCAGACATGCATGCCAATAGCATTGCATGACGAAATCTGTGCTAAATAAGATCTTTAAGATGCAAAATGCGCTTATAAACGCAGAAACTATCTAATTAAGTATAAATATACTGACGTGTCTTATATTCGCAGGAGATCGTTGTAAGGACGGAACAGATGAGTCATCAGAACAGAAAAGGAATGAGATAATTGGCAATCAAATCACAAAATCAAGGGAACCAAGAAGGAAATAATTGGCAAGGAGAATATTCTAGAAGGACGGCATGAAAGTTGGGCATAGTCGACAAGAAACCCGAGACGTTATAAATAGAAGCTAAATCAAAGAAAAAAGTGTGCCAATTCATAGAGGAAGCTGCCATTGGTGAGAGTTCGAGACATTGGGGTCTCCTTGGAGATCCCGATGGCCTCTGTTCCTCTATAAACCTTAAAGAATTGAGTACCAATGCAGTGTCATAGACGAAGATGCCATTGGAAACAATGGCGATGGACTCTGTTACTCCATAGATAGATATTATAGTAGTTTGTCATTCATTTGCATCTCATACTCTATTTTATTGCTTTAATCATAGTTGGGTTCTTTCTTGAAAATTAATCTACAAGTTCTTTATTACAGAATTGATGTTCTGTAACTTTTTATGCGTGATTAAGGTTTAAGATCGTGGGAAAGCTAAGTAGTATGGCTATTAAATTAAAGATAGAGTTAAGGGGGAAAAAGAGTAAGAACGATGGTAAGAACGATGGTTGATTTAACTAACTCGAGTCGATTGACCATCCACTCGAGAGTGCTTAGCATTGATCTTGGGAAATAATATGCTAAAGGCTTAACATCACCGTAATCACTAGGTAATGCTTAGGTTTAAATACTTTTTAGAAGGGACTTAGGAATAACCATCTTACTAGCTCTATACGCACGGTTTGGGTTTAAAAGCAAACCTACGGGCTTTGTACCGGCAAGTTGCAGTTAAGTACTCCAGAAGGGGACTTGAAGTTTAGTCCAGTATGTACTAATTTTCTCATGACAACTTAGCTTGCTTTGAATTAATCTTTACTACGATCCTTCCTGCATTAGTCATTCAGATAAACTTAAGAAGCGTATTTAACTTAGAATTAGGCTGAACATAATTGTGGGTGATTGAGTTTATAATGCTGCTCCCACGTATGCGTGCCTCCAGGTTACGTTAGTATGGCACGAAGATTCTTTGTACCATTCAAAGAGAGTTAAAGTTTTACCCCGCTAGTGCGTGCAAAGCCCTGAGCCTATTTATATGGAACTGCAGCGGAAGCTGGGTTTCGAATCCATGAATGCGGAAGCATTTATGTAGATGGGTAGCACAATTTCTATATCACCAAGCAACACATCTATGCTCTTCGTAATTTCTAATTAAACTAAGCAGCTTTAGTTTTGTATTAGCATCAGCATTAACACTTTATTTATTTGAAACATAATCAACATCAACTCTCTTAAAACCAATTCTTGTTATTTACATTTTCGACCCTTAATCTATATCATTATGCTTCAAATTCTCTGTGGGATCGATAAATTTACATACTTATTACTTGCTGCAATTTTCGACCGCGTATACTTGCATGTAAGTGATTCTGAGTTACACTTAACATAAGCTGACTTTGAATTAATTTCTGTACAATATATTAACACCGGAATCGCAACCCATCAATATACTCAATTCGGAGAAAGGCAATCGCAGCGACAAAGCAGAAACTTAGATGGAAGTTCCGCTCTCTTATTTTCTTTTAACGCATTTATTTCCTTTCTTTTAATTTGATAGGAACATGTATTTAGGTTGTAATTTTATTCTATTTCCCTTATGATTATTTAATAAATTAGCAATTTCCCTTTGAAAGCTTAAGGGAGCATTATTATTGTAAAACTAAGTTTATCAGGAAACGCACTTTCAATTAGAGGAATTATTAAGTTCCCCTTGATCCAAACCTAGCATTAGAATAATCCTTATCATGAAAGACAGAAAGAATAAAAAATTTGCAAGGAAGTCCTAGAGCTTGAGATAGAGTACTGCAATCACAGAAATAGCTAAGTTTGAGGGAACTAAGCCTCACCTTCATTAGGACAATGAAGACTTTAAGCTTGGGAGGGAGGGCAGCTCGAGGAGTGAATTCTGATAAGAAAGAGTGATCGAAAGCAGCATTGAAAAAAAAACTTATAAAATAAAGATCAGCATATTCTGGGAAAAATAAAAGACAAAAGAAGCACGAATAAGCCTTAGAACTCCTTAAATATTCTGTTGTCTATGGAAAGCGCAAGCTTAAATTTTGTTGCTTAGGTGAATTATTTTATGCTCAAACAAGACATCTTAAGAACTATATGCTGATGAGGAATAATCTGTCGATCATGTTAAGGAAGATTTTAAGGCAAAACCTGAATCTTTGGGAAAGTTTGAAAACTGAAAAGAGAAAGGAGTTTTATGCTAATAAAATGATATGGGATAAGACTTGCTGGTTTTATGCTCGCAAAAAGGAAAAGCTGATATACTTATTAGAATAAGCTAACTAGCAGTTATGCATTACTTGGGACAAGCAATGATTTAAATTTAGGGATTTGAAAGCTCTCAATAGAGCAATTTTAGGCTACAATAGTTTGCATTATTCTTATGATTAAGGGAAATAAATGAGCATTAGTAGGAAATTACAAATATAAAACATGGATATCAGCATGCATTCATAAAGTAGCATCATAAGGGCAGTTCGCAAATTACGAATGAATATTATGCAACTTTGCGCTAAAAAAGGTTATTTAATGTAGGGAATGCTGAACACTTATGCTGGAGGGACAAAGAAATGCGAACAGCAACACAAATAGAAGACTTACGCATTCACAAGGCGGTCGCATCGAAGAATCACACCAACAAGGAAATAATAGAGAATTAATCAAGCAATTAAATTGGTGTCAATCAAATAAATTCCAACGGAAATCAAGAGATACTGCATTAATGAGGATTCTCCAACTCACCTAGGCTTGCTGATCAAGGAAATCAACTCTTGCAAAAAGGAAGCCAAGGTTAAGTGAGCTAGTCGGATGGAAAGAAGCGAATCGATGTGAGAAGTAACTGGTGGTGTTTGTAGAAGCCGATGACAAGAGGACTGCACACTTCACAACTGAGTCAATTCCATTTTATTGTTTTTTAGGAGTAGTAGTAACTTTTTGAACATTTAGTAGTCGTAATAAAATCGTCTGATTTAAACTTCTTACGCTTATTGCTATGCTGCGTTATAGGAGTCTTGAATGGATAGTTCCGAGTAGAGGCATGTTAGGAGCTTAGGTTAGAGAGTTTTATACTACTGCATTTACTATTTTATACTTATGCGTCGATTAGCTACCCACGTATATAACTTATTCTGAGTTCGGAAGAAGGAACCATATGATGACCCAGTATGCTACAATAGGTTGAAGGCAAGTCTTTGCATCATTTAGGGAGTTAGAAATAACCTCACTATTGCTCGCGTCTCCCTAAGTTGAGTACGGAGTTCACAGCAGAATTTGGTTCTACCGTCAATCATTAAGTGCGAAAGTACTTTTTGGTAGAGGGAAGCGAGGAACTCAATAACTAGTTCCGCGCTCTTAATATTTTCTACAAGTGTCTATTTTTCACTACTCATTGCATTCATATTTATTCCTGTTAGCATCTGTATCAGTTTATTATTAGCATCAAGAACAAAAACAACAACCATCTTCGAACCATGCATTTACTTTTCTGCACAACTCTCGCCGGATCAATATTAATTCTAGACATCAATCTCTATGGGATCAATAAAATTATATACTTATTACTTACTGCATTCTGACCACGTATACTTGCCCGTAAGCGATTTCAAGGCATACTTAGTGATAAGTTTAACTCTGAATTAATTACTGTACGAATATATTAGCACCCAGATTGCCAGTCAGCTACTTATTGCTTATACCATACAATAACCACACAATTGACCCTCAGTCCATAGCTTGTACCTTTCTTGGATATAGCAACGTCCCCAAAGGATACAAATGTCTAGCTTCAGATGGTCTCCTATACATTTCTAGAAATGTATTGTTCAATGAAACCATATTTCCTTTTTCTACTACTGAAAAACTGCTAATTCAGAAGCCAAATCAATTGACTACCACAACATTATATACAAATATCACTGATAACTCTGCATGAATTTTACCCCCACATACTAAATACTGAGCATAAGCAAAATATCCTATAGTTTTCTGTTTAGGATAATTTTTAGAGGTTTGCTGGAGCAAAATTTGCATGAATGTGTGAATTTACTAAGAGTTTAAAAGAATTGATATTTTTTAGTTTGTTTGCAGCAATCTTGGGGAAGTGAAGCGATTCTACAAAGGGGAACCTTTCTCAAGTGAATGCAAGTCTAGCGAAGCAGTCCTGGAAAACATCCTATATCGCCACAGCCAAAAAGGAATCTAGCAAAATGGGTGATTCGTAAAATATCCCAACAAATGGATGCGTGGCAAAGATCCGAGGCTCATATGTTTAATCTCAGTCGTCGCTTCACAATCGCTCTAACGCACTCGACAATGTAGATTGTGGAGCAGAGAATGTTAGAAGTGGAGCAGGCTTTTAGCAGAGCAGAGGATCGTGGAGCAGCATTTCACAGATGTTTTTGGGAGCCTTATAAATAGCAAGCTTCTCCTCCATTTGAAGGGGTTGGAAAAAGTTGGAAAAATTTGGCCATTTTAGTAGTGAAATCCAGAAATCGTAACTCTCCCAGCTTTTTTACCAAAGTTATTATTTTGTTTTAGTTTTTACGCCGCCGGTGTATTTCGCTTAAGCCATAGTTGCTCTTAACTACTTGTCTAGTAAGTTTATTTGCTTTTCGTTGGATTCTATTGCTTTTGTAACTGGAGATTCATCGTCGCCAGAACTGTTCAGAGTTTATAGTAATCAGGAGTTTTTCTATCTTTGCTCAAGATTATTTGTTTTCGCTTACGCATTGTAGACTTGACTATTTGGCTTCAATGAAAATGATTTTTGTTTCTATGCTTACTTCGTTCCTGTTTTTCATTATGAGTAGCTAAATTTGTAGTCAGAAGGTTACTAGGGAAGTAGGGTATTTCGCTGGGGCATAAAGGTAGCGAAGTGAACTAATTATGCATGATGTGTGAATTTTAATACATTTCGTTTGATCAACCGTTTGTATATCTTTATTTCACTTTCGAGTGAAAAGAAGTAGAGTGAACTTTCATGCCATAACATTAGGATTGTTAAGCTTACTAATCAAAGAACACTTAGAGATAAAGTTTGTCTAATGCTGACTGCTTAGTTAATTGTTGTTTGAGTTCGAGAGAACCTGACTAGGAGCTTGAGGGAGCCAAGTACTAGAGCTCGAGAGATCCAAGAGTAATCCATCAGTCATTGGCTAATCGCTAACCCTTTGTCGCTTCATGGAAACACCTGAAAACCTTATGCCCTTCCGATGATTAGTCTCATAGTGTCCATTTCATTTCGCTACTTTTAGATTGTTTCGCACAACTCATAATTACATTACTATTTATCACTGAATTTTGCTTGAAAATTAAAAGAAAACACTCAAACAATCCCTGTGGAGATGACCTTTACTTATTTAAAACTTGCTACAACAAGGACTGTGTATACTTGCGCAACCTAGGGAGTTTACACACATGCATAATAGTTTGAGGTAGAGTTTCACTTCAGTGAAACTAGAGTATTCCACATCACATCATTATTCCATTATTAATTATTTGCATTGTGTCAATTTCGAAAATCTCCAACAATCACACAACCCAATCCATCTCTGCCAAATAGTACTATGTCTGAACAACCTATAAATGTGACTCCTCCTTCACATAACATGAATATCAATCCCACATTGATATCTTAAACAAATCCTAGGGTGTCTGTTATGGACCCGTGTGTACCTAGCCCTGCCAGCTTAACTAATGGGTCCAACCATATTCCATTTCAGACCAAGCTACTTTGAATACCAATACCACGGAAAATGTTAATTCAGAACCTGCTCCAATAAGAGTGACTGAAACAATCATGGTATGGTGACAAGGAGCAAAAATGGTGTTTATAAACCAAAGATATATCTATCAGAACTTATTGAAAGAGAGCCAAAAAATGTGAAGGAAGCCATCTCAAGTCCTCTTTGGGTGCAAGCAGAATATACTTCTCAAATGAAGCAAAAGACATGGTCTCTAGTCTCAGCACCCAAAGACAAAAAATTAATTAGATGCAGATTGTTATTTAAGATCAAACGTCATTTAGATGGTTCGATAGCAAGATCTAAGGCGAGAATATTAGCATAGGGGTTTCATCAACAACCTCATTTAGACTATACAGAAACTTTTAGTCCAGTTGTTAAACAAGTAATAAATAAAGTGCTCTTCACTTTAGCTCTCACATATGGATGGAAGTTAAGGTAAGTTGACATCAACAATGCCTTCCTGCACGAAGATTTTCACGAAGAAGTGTTTATGATGCAACCACCGGGTATGGAATCATTTTCTAACATGGTGTGTAAATGGCAAAAGGGCTTGTATGGGCTCAAACAAGCTCCCTGAGCATGGTTTGAAAAACTAACAAATTTTCTGCACAATGTTGGATTTGTAAGCTCCAAGGCCGATCCTTTGCTATTGGTGTATCATTCTCATGGTCATTAATGCTATGTGTTATTATATGTCAATGACATTTTAATCACAGAGAGCTTAGAGCAAGTAGTAAATAAGCTGGTTTGAATGCTAAATGACAAATTTGCTTTCAAAGATCTACGAGAATTGGAATACTTCTTGGGAATGGGGGTGTCATATCCTAAGCTTGGACAGTTATTTCTGTCTTAAAAGAAATACATCACTGATGTGCTTGATCATACTGGTATGATGAAGTCTCGAGCAATACCAACTCCTAAGATTGGTGGAAAAATTATCTCAGCTTCTAAAGGGGACAAAATGAATGATATAAGGCTATACAGAAGTACTGTAGGAGCACTACAATATGCTACAATTACAAGACTCGAGATTGCCTATTGTGAAATGGATATTGCGATAACTGGCTGGAACCTTAGAGCATGGACTATTGTTTAAAAAGCCAAATAGCTTAGCTCTTTAAGGGTTTGCATATGCAGATTAGGCATTTGATCCAGATGATCGAAAATTGACATTAGGATTCTGTGTTTTTCTTGGAGGGAATCTAATCCAATTGCCCTCAAATAAGCAAAATATAATCTCAAAATCAAGCATTGAAGCACAATATTGAAGCTTGCACATGCCTCAGCTGAGCTCATATGGATGAACACATTATTTATGAAGTTAAAAACTCTATTTGTCTCAACCTCCGATTATATGGTGTGACAACCTAAGTGTGGTGCATCTAAGTTCTAATCTGATATTGCATTCAAGGGCAAAGCATATTGAATTAGACATAAACTTTGTTAGGGATTTAGTACTAAACAAAAAAGTAGCGATCTGGTGTACCAACCCAGGTTTTTTAGACAATTCTACAGGTATGACTTTCAGTTGTTTTGGTTTGTTCGTTGGGCCGTTATTGCAATTTTAGTCATAAGGGTTACTCTAGTAATTTCACCCTTGGGCCAGTTTCATAACTTAATGAGCTTCAGGGTTACTGTTGTGTTATCAGGGCTTGGAAGGTTACTTTTGCATTTTCTAATTGACTACCACGTGTCCAAGTTTAGGTTTTCTAATCGATCGATCGATTAGTTACATTCATCGATCGATTCTTCTAGAGAGAAAAAGCTAGAGAAAAACCTCACATTCATCGTCTTTTCCTTCTCCATCGATTCTTTCATTGGTTTTTGCCCATCGTTTGTCGCTATTCTACCCCACACGTGCAACAGACGCATGCAACCGCGCAAGCCCAGCCGTCGATTGCCGATCGCCTGCGGGTATCATAGCGCACGCTAGTCGCCAGCCTGCTCGTACCTGCACTGTTTTGCTCGCACACGTGCCATCTGGGCAGCCGCCTTCGCTAGTGTATCTCTACACCCGCGTAGCCTCGCCACCCATTTCCCCACTCGGATCCATCCCCACACAACAGAGCTACCCAGCCACGCCAGTTTGCCTATGCAGTAGCGTCACAGCCTCGCCCAGCCCCGCACATGCCTTTACTGTCGTGCACGTCAGCGCACCTGCAGCCCTGCGTGCATCCATGCCGAGCCTGTCTATTTAGGTTTTGGGTAATTCCTGATTCCCTTGATTTTATATGTTAAATTATCTAGGTTATTTTTAATTGATTAATTAGTATTGATTCTTACTATGTTCGTGGTTGGTATCTAATGACTCTCAAATAGAGTCAGAATCCAAGATAACTTTGGATCATTGTGTGCGATTGTTATATAAGATTCAATACGAGCAAGGTTAAAATAAAGAGAAAAAGGTGTAGTTTGCTAATGCTTACGCACTAGGGGAATAAATTGCTAGATATGATTTATAACACTTAAATTGAAAGAATTAGCACACTTAACGCATATTTAGCAAGGCTTAGGCTGATTAACTATTTTTGTAGGAAATTGCATCTATGAAGCATTGCAAAGTTAAGATTTGAGACGCGTGATTGCAAGCAAGTCATGCTCGAAAGAGAGAAACGCCAAAGCACTACAAGCAAAAATTAGAAAAGAATCAATTAGAAGTAAGAAGTTGACTAACCAGACACTACGAGACAGATTGAAGAAATTAAGAATTTCTTACCTTAGACAAACGAAAATACAATTGGCAAGTTTAAACAAGAAAAGATGTTGCATTGATTGATTTGTGCCTATTCTGGAATATTTCGAGAGTTGATAAAGAAGCTTATAAAATGCGATCTCTATAATAGGTTGGAAAAAGAGAGAGTCTGGAGATTAGAAATCGAGAGTTATTATTTTTCTTTATTTTCTTTAATATCAATTTTAGTATGTTTTCTATTTCACATTCTTTGTTCTTTGTTTGTATGAAGAACTAATTTTCTTAAGGCAACGCTAGGAAAAAGTGGACTAGTTGTAGCATGTGTTAAGAAGAAACATGAAGGTTTAACTAATGCTTGTTAACTAGGAGCAAAACTCAACAGTAATTATCGACTGGCCATCCATAGAACTAATAGGTTGTAAATTGGAAGAGAAAATAACCTAAGTCTAGTTGCATGTTCAGTAGGTTAGAATTAAGTCCTTAATTCTTTGAATCGGAGTTTAGGAATAAACGCGTAACTATTGCATACGTAGCGACGGGTTAACATTACATCAAGTTGCAGCGGATGTAGGACTTGATGAACGGACGCAGAAGCAAAAGTTTGTAAGGCGTAGTATGTTAGTTATTCCTTATAGCATGTTTCTTCGCAGAGCATTGCTATTGCTTTCCATGAGTATCTTAGTTTAGCTTATCTCTCTTAATCTATTTTACTACTATTAAGTTTTCTTTCTGCTATTCAAACCAAACTATCACAACATCTAGGCTTTTATTTCTATTCAATTCTAAACATCACCTTGGATAAATCACAATCCCTGTGGAGATCAATAATTTACTTATTACTTATTGTAGACCGCGTATACTTGCACTAATGTGTGACCATTGCACACAAGGCAACTTAGTTTTCGCAGTCAGTATCTGCAGCACAATGAGCATTTTAGTATTTGTTCTATTTCATTATTCAGGTAAGCATTTCTTGCCTAGGTTGTGTGGACCCCGCACTTGTTATTTAGTGATTGTTTCTGATACTGTGAGTGCTTATAGTTCTGAGCATGTTTACGTAGATACCCTGTTGAGATGATGACCTGTCTCGAATGCTAGCATGTATAAGTTCCATGTTTATTGTATTGTATTGTTATCTTTTGATATGTCTTGATATCTGTTAGGGAACTGAACATGTAGAATTTGTAGCATTATGTATCCTGATAGGTTGTCGTTATCTAGAGGCTCTGAGAGGATGTGAACTAATATGCCACCCTCTCAGGCCCGGAGATGTGATGTAACATGCAACTCCCGGTATAGCCTAGTTTCGAGGCCTACTAGAGTGGAATTCTGATCATGGTGTAAGCCTGCCATGGAAGTTTCCTTAGCTTCAGGTGTTGGGTGTGAACAGGCTACCACAATAGGGTGCAAAGGGCCTACCACCGACGTTGGATTAGTGGACACCAATTTTGAGTCTTGTTAGGCATGTGGACCTAGACCAGTGTAGTCTGCGTAGGCCTAACTAGATGTTGAGAGGAAGGCTTCATCGGGCTAGTGTCATTAGTACACCATTCCTTGTAATTGTCTAGAGTCGAACACTTGGATCGTTCCCCAAGTGTTCAGATCATTGTGGGGAGCTGATTGCTAGGTTGGGAGTCAGCGAACTCCTGATATTGAGAGTTATGTTGATAACTCAAGTTTGGATTGGTAGTTGACTGGTTTGCATGTATTGCTAGGATGCTAAATGATGTGATAACTAGTGTATTGTATCCCAATTGGGGATTCTTACTGAGTACCTTTGTGTTCACCCTTATTTCTGTTGTTTTCCACCAAGTAACTTAGGACACTGAGATGGCTAGATAAGGCATTGATGGATCACGAGAGTCCGCTACGTTCAATTTTTATTTAAATTCTTTCTTGGTTTTTTATTCAGCATGTTAGTTAGAGTTGATTTCATTATTTCAAACTGGTTTTAATAATCTCTGGCCAGAGGCATGAATGTTGTTTTAAGTTTTTCTTTGTTTAGCACACTTTATGTTTTGAAATTAAATGGTTATTTATCTTCCAATTTTTTGTTATGACTATATTTAAATCATGCATGCTGAGTAAGAACCAGGTCTAGGGCTGTTATTAGAAGTCTGGTTCTTACAATTGGTATCAGAGCTCAAAGTCATAGATTCTGTAGACTGACCTACTGAGTTAGGTCATTTGTCCCCATGACATCAGCACTCCAACAGCGGTCAGGTATGTCGAACCGTGGACTATTGAGGTAGTGTTGCATCTAGCTTACATGTTTTTCCTATTGAGGTAGTGTTGGTCCGACCGTGGACTAACTCAGTGTGGTTTGGTTGTAGATCGCGAGATATGACGGTCACTCACAGTGGAGTTGGGACGTCAAATGTCGCCAATAGAGGTGGTGGCACAGTGCCCGTGATTGAAGAGGTTACGTCTAATGAAAACCTGACCCTCAGACCACCGTTGGCCCCAATTGTTAACCTACCGAGGGCATCAAGTGGGGTTGTACCACCGTAAGGTGCCGATCTTGGAGCAGAGTTTTCTGCATGGCGAGACATGGTTATGGGCATATTTACCTAGCAGAGGGGAGAGACCCAAACACAATTAGCTGCACAGCAAGTAGAGTCTTAGGCACAGATGACCCAGTTTGCTCAGATGTTTCAGCAAGCTCCACCAGTATTTCTCGTAGAGCCATCTGTTGGCCATGTTATTCTTCCAGTTGGGCCGAGAGTGTCGCCAACTCCGCTAGTTCAACAGGAGCCTGTAGTTGAGCCTGAGATCCCTGATGGTGTCTCCAAGGGTGGCAAGTGGCTTAAGGACTTCACGAAGTAGAAGTCTGAAGAGTTTGATGATCTGAGAACCCGTTAGTCACGGCGAAATGGTTGGCTCACCTAGAGTACATCTTTCGCGTTATAGGTTACCCAGATGTTTAGAGACCTAGATGTGCAGCTTATGTATTGACCGATCTAGTGGTGGCAGTCCATTGATGGAGCTAGACCAGTAGGGTCCCCGCCAGCCACGTGGGATTTCTTCAAGAACGAGCTCTACACTTAGTACATTAGTGAGGAAGCACAGCAGGAAATGGTTGAGGCCTTTTCAAATCTGAAACAATGGAATGATACCCTTGTTGGGTACAAGAAGAAGTTTTCAGAGTATAGTTATTTTGCCTTAAAATTGATAGCCACTGAGGAGCTGAAGATTTACAAGTTTGTTGGAGGGCTTAGGATGGAGGTTGCTCAAGGTGTTCGGCAGACCTATGTTAAGGCCGTGGCGTTGGCCAAGACTTACAACGTAAAGTATTAGACTGTGAAAGACCCCGTTATAGTAGTTCAGGGTATGACATTCAGTTCTGGCCAGAAGAGAAAGTTTGAGGCTTCTAAGACTTCCTGGTCAGGAGGTCAGCATTAGCGACGTTAGGGTTAGTTTTAGGGCCGAAACCAGCGCCGTCCGTAAGGTCGCCAACAGAGGACAGTGAGGCAGCCACCTCAGTGCAAGGCTTGCAACAAGTTTCACTTCGTCATTTATGGAGCATCTCCTAGGTCTTGCTACAAGTGCGATAATGAAGGAAACTTTGCTAGAGCGTATCCTCAGGCCGGAGTAGATGTCAGATAAGCTCAGCAGCAGGGTCGTGTGTTTGCTACGACCTGTTAGGAGATTGAGAGGACAGATGCAGCTGACATAGGTACTTTGCTTATTTTGGGTCATTATGCATTTGTATTATTGATTCAGGCTCCACCCATTCATTTATCTATGCATCGTTTGTTAGACAAGCTTGTTTGGAACTTGAACCACTAGAGTTCGAGTTGTGTGTGGCAACTCATTCATGAGTCAGTATGCTAGCTAGTGAGAAAGTTATAGACGACCAGATCCTGCTATTCGGTGAGCTGTTAGCAGTTACCCTCATAGTTCTACCTATGAGCGGGTTTGATGTTATTTTTGGTATGTAGTAGTTAGCTGAGAACCACGCATTGAGCAATTACCACCAAAAAGAAGTTCTGTTCAAGCCACCCAAGAAGAAGAGCTTTAACTTTTGTGGGGACTAGAGCGGAGTGTGTCCCCCATTGATTTCTGTTTTGAAAGCCCGTCCCCCTCGAATCAGAAAAAAAAGGGGGTAGGTCTCGTTGAGCTTGCTAGCTCGAAGAGCTTGGGGTTATTTGGCAAAGATGTCTAGGGAAGGTCATTCTTTGTTGAATGTTGACCAAGTACCGGTGGTAGTTTGCAAATGTTTTTCTTGAGGAGTTATCAGGTTTGTCTCCATTGAGAGGGGAAGACTTCACAATTGAGCTAGAGTCAGGAACCCTCCCCATCTCAAAGGCTCCATACCGTATGGCGCCAGATGAGTTAAAAGAGTTTAAGGTTCAATTGCAAAAGATGCTAGACAGAGGGTTCATTCATCCTAGTGTGTCTCTCTAGGGAGCACCTGTGGAGTTTGTGAAAAAGAAGGATGGTTTGATGCGCTTCTGCATAGATTATAGAGTAACAGTGAAGAATAAGTACCCGTTGCCTCGTACTGACGATTTTTTTTATTGGCTTCAGGGAGTTTCTGTGTTCTCCAAGATTGATTTGAGGTTTGGTTATCACTAGTTGAGAATCAGGGATACAGACATTCCCAAGACAGCTTTCAGGTCGAGTTATGGTCATTATGAGTTTATGGTTATGTCCTTCGGGTTGACCAATGCTCCAGTAGCATTTATGGACATGATGGATAGGGTGTTCAAGGCATTCTTGGACTGCTTCATCATCGTGTTCATAAATGACATTTTAATTTATTCTAAGACTAAGGAGGACCATGCCTTGCACCTGAGGCAAGTGTTAGCAGCTTTGAGAGAGAACAAGTTGTATACCATGTTCTCCAAGTGTGATTTATGGTTAGAGAATGTGACTTTCCTAGGCCACGTGGTTTTAAGAGATGGTATTCTAGTGGACCCTACTAAAATTGATGCATGGAGTTCGTGGGCCCAGCCGACTACGGTCGCAGAGATTCGTAGCTTTCTAGGATTGGTAGGTTATTACCGACGTTTCGTCTAGGACTTTTCTGCAAAAGCAGCACCCTTCACTCAGTTGATGAGAAAAAGTGTTGAGTTTGTTTAGAATGCCAGATGTGATGAGAGTTTTGCATTGCTCAAGCATAGTTTGACGTCAGCTCCAATGTTGATAGTTTCTGAAGGAACATGTGTATTTGTAGTGTATAGTGATGCTTCCAAGTTTGGCTTGGGTTGTGTTTTGATGCAACACGGAAAGGTGATTGCATATGCTTTCTGTCAGTTGAAGCCTTATGAGCAGAACTACCCGACTCATGACATGGAGTTGGCAGTAGTGGTTTTTGCACTGAAGATTTGAAAGCACTATCTATATGGAGAGAAGATTTAGATGTTCATGGATCATCATAGTCTCAAGTACTTCTTCACTCAAAAGGAGCTAAATATGAGACAAAAGAGATTGCTAGAGTTGGTAAAAGATTATGATTGCAAGATTCTGTACCACCCGGGTAAAGCCAACGTTGTGGCAGATGCTTTGAATAGGAAGACGTCGCACTCCACAACCTTGTTGATTTCCCAGGTTCCATTGTTTAAAGAGTTTGAGCGAGTCGGTATAGCAATTTTGTTATGAGAAGTTACTGTCGGGGTAGCCCAGTTGACCGTTCAGCCTTCGATCAGGCAGAGGATTATTAATGGCCAGCTGAGTGATCCCGAGATGAATAGGTTGATTGATAGGGTTCAGGCGGATGGAGACTTCGATTTTGTTGTGGCACCGGATGGTGGTTTGAGATTTAGAGGACGCATTGTGTGCCGGCTGATGCAGAACTGCGAACCGAGTTACTTATCGAGGCTCACAGTTCTTCGTTCATTTGGCATCTAGGGGGTACCAATATAAATAATAGCATGGACACTAAGTCCGATATAAATAATAGTATGTCAATACTAACTCAAACCTTTTGAGTCTCTATCCTTAAAGTTCATCACTTAAGTTTTCATAACAACAATCCTCATAATTTTCTTATGATTTCTTATCTCTTATTTCAACACTTAAGTACTTAAAAATCAATGCACATCCTTAACGATCATTACTTAATTACTCCAATATCAATTCCAATCTTTAAAATCTTTGGCCAACTTAACTAACACGAACCAATAACTATGTATTAATATCTATAATAACCAACACCCAAATCTTGACTCTTACACTTCAATCTTAGTTCACACTGCATAATCACAAGCTCATACTTCAACCGCTTAATTTTATTCAATCCTATCCAAACCTCTTTGATCCTTGAATGAGTTTACCCTTTTCAACTAAAAATAATTCTTAGAAAATATAAACTATCAATGACAATTCTCGCATTCAACCAACTCATTCTTAACTCAATCTTTGTAACTCCATAATCTTAATCCCAAATTATTAACTAATCCACAATCTCACAACTTCCTATAAACGTATTCAAGTTAAAGTAAAATAATTAAAGTAACCACTACATACGAAATTCCAACAATTATATCACACATCAATTTAACAACCACGTATGATAATCTAATAAAAATATTAAATAAAGATTAACCACGAGTTTTGCGACAAACTACATATAAGAGAGTTAGTTTTCCTTATGTAACGGCCCAGTTTTCCATTCTGGTTTTCCAGTTACGATCGATTACTTTTTCTGTTGTTCGGTTGGGCCGTTAGGGCAGCTTAAACCTCTGAGGTCATTTTGGTAATTTTGCCTCCAGGGGCAGTCTCGTAATTTTTTAGGGTTTTGGGGTTGTTCGATTGATTGCTGAGTTTGGGTTTTCCTTCGGTTTCAGGTTCCAGAGCTAGCTTTGTCTTTTTGGGAGATATGGAGCTTTGGATGATTAATTGGGAAAATATAAGAAAAAGACGTCGTCGCCAGGACTTGAAGCTGGAACCTGGGAGGACACGTGTCACGATCTCCTTCCTCCCTTCCTTTTGCCGAGACCTAGCTAAAAGAAAGATAAGAGAGCCGCATTTTTTCCCATTTGCATCTTTCTCTTCTTCCTCATTCTCTATTTTCTCTCCAAGAACCCTAGCCGAGACCACCCCCATCGCCAAGCCCTTCCACCGAGCAGCACTGCCAGAACGCACGTCACCCCAGCGCACAGCTCCCTTCGCACGCCTTCGTCGATCACCCAGCTTTGCCAAGCTCCCTTCGCCTGCCCTTCTGCCGAGCCACAACAGCAGCGCCACTCCCCAGCAGCCAGATCGTACGTCGCCCAGTCTGCCAGCAGTCCGATCGCATGCCCAGCAGCCAGATCACACGTCCCCTTCGCCCGCGTACCTCGCCGATGACCTGTCACGATCGCTAGCGCCAACCGCCTCAGCGCCCTCCGCCTCAGCACCCAGCTGTCCACGTCCCGATCCAGCACACGCGCCCAGCAGATCGTGCATCCCCACCGCAATCGCACGCACGCCTTCGTCCAGCAGCTTCGCGCACCCTCGCTCGATCGCCCAGCTTCGCAGCAGTGATCTTCCTGCCGCGTTCGTCTGCCAGCCGCAACATGTCCGCGTCGCCCCATCGAGCACGCTCCCAGCCGCACGACTGCGTGCCATGCTTCGCCGCACGCCCTGCTCTCGCACCAGCCCCGTGTCGCAGCTGACCTGCTGCAAGCGATCAGCCGTTCGCCCTCGTCCAGGTGCTGCCGCACGCTAGCCGCCGAGAGCCAACTGCCGAACCTTGGTCCTCGGTTAAGGTAACTTCTCCCGAGCCTTGTGCGTTTAATTACCTATTTCCATTTAGCTGCTAGATGTTAATTATTTACTTGTATTTTATCTGTTAGGTTTGTTGGGTCTGCAGCTCAAGGAGCAATATTTTTTGCTTGTGTGTTTTCTACTTGTTTCCAGGTAAGGATTCCTTGTTGGGGTTGTGTGGACCCTGCGAGACTTCTCTGATGCTTTCTTGTATGCTTACTTATTGTTATTGGCATGTTAGTGGATAGGAACTTGATTGCTGAACTGTTCTGCTAGCATGTTTGATTTCGGTTTCACATGTTAGTATCATGCTAGGTTCGTTCTTCCAACATGTTTGATTTCCTGCTTCTAAGTTCTTAGTACCATGCTAGGTATGTGTTGTTGAGCATGTTTGAATGATAGGAACAGGATTCTTGATCTTAGATAGAACTTGTTAGGATGTCATCATCTAGAGACTGAGAGTGGACCAACGTACGTGTCCCCACCGGTCAGGCTGTGAGGATAGATTCCTTACCCCCGGCAGCCAGGTGTGGAGTTAGCTACCACACCGGCATAAGCCTAGTCTATAGCCTACTAGAGCGGAACTTTGCCCAATGTAAGCCTGCCTCGGTCGGTTCTTAGCTTCAGGCGTCGGTGGTATTCAGGCTTCTACAGTCATCGAGCGCCGAGGGTCTCGCGCTGCTGTAGATCAGTGACACCGCTTCTGAGTCTTTAGGCATGCGTACTTGAACTGGCATAGTATGACCCTAGACCCCCTCATTTACGCAGTTTGCAGCAGCATGCGGTGTGTGCGTACACGCGTTAGTCACCGGGCAGAAAGCTCCCTCGGGCTAATGTTCGTGAGTACACTATTTCCTTTCCGAGTCTAGAACTGGACTTCAGGTACTCTCCCGGATGTCCCAGGACCAGTTTAGAGAGCTGGTCAGGACCTGCTATTGAGCGGTCACTTGGCCGAGGG
>JBBMKA010028822.1:0-25193 GCA_037833695.1 Sechiopsis laciniata
GAAACGACCCTTATGCTAGCGTGGACCAACTGTTTAGGAACGGTCCCTTAGGCCGAGGGTGAAGGCCCTCGAGCGTATTTTTAGTCTAGGGTCAGGTGTTGAGCTGACCACTTGGTCGGGAGTTAGAGACTTCCGAAGACCTAGAGGGTTTTGGACATTGTGTCCCAGTTTTCTGTGCTGGTAACCGTTTGCTTGCGTACTTGATTACTAGATGATGCGTTGTTTTGTACTGTACCCCGGTTGGAGATTCTTACTGAGTGCCTTTGTACTCACCCTAATTTTTTGTGGTTTTCCACCAGGTAACTTGGGACAGCACCGGGACGGCTAGAGGAGGAGCTGCATGATCATGGGAGCCGCCGGCACTCTGTTGTTTATGTCATTTCTATTTTTCTGTTTCAGCATGTAGTTGGACATGAAGTCCTTAGGAAGTTTTATACATTGTCTTTTGAACTGTTGAGAATGTTTAGCCAGGATTTCTATTTGGATTTTTATCTGTTTATGAAATGTTTTACCTATGAGGATGTTTAGCTTTCATGTTTTGATTTTAAATATGTCTTTTACTTCCATGCATGTTGAGTAAGGGCCGGTTTAGGACCATTTTTGGGTCGGGTCCTTACAAGTTTCGAGCAGCTGTCTGTTAAGATTCTTATTTAATATTTGTATTTTATTGCTAGGTTGTTGTCTGCAGCTCAAGGAGCAAATTTTATCTGTTGATTTTATTTGCTTGTTATCCAGGTAAGGATTTCCCTCCCGGGGTTGTGTGGACCCTGCGGGACTTCTCTGATTGCTTTCTTGTATGCCTGTTTCTGTTGCTTGCATGTTAGTGGATAGGAATTCTTTGGCTTATCTGTTCTACTAGCATGTTTGTTGTTATGTTCACATGTTAGTGTCAAGCTAGGTTTGTCCTTCCAGCATGATTGATTTTCTGTTCTAAAGCTTGTACTGTCATGCTAGGGTTCTTGTTGTAAAGCATGTTTGTTTGTTAAGAAACAGTGGATAGGAATTTCCTGGCTTATCTGTTCTTGAGGATACACGACCAATTCTAATAAGAATTTCTGTTATGACTACATCTCCAAACTAATCTCCTTCTCTTTTGAGAGTACACCACTAGTCTTATTCCATCTATCTCCTAAAAGTATAATGTCAATTGTTAAAGCTCTTTAGCACGAATTTTTGTCATGACTATACCTTTTTCATGGCAACTCTTGGATATTTTGTGACTCAAATTCTATTAAAAAATAGGTATCTCAATTTCAATTGACAATAAGTGAAATGATTATAATGAAAAAGGTCTTGGAAAGTTAACCGGAAATAGTTAAGTTCATAGTAACCATTTATCTAAAAATTAATTTTCTACGAAACTTCTTGACATCAAAATATTGTATGATCAAACGTTATGTTTCGTGACAATAATCAAGATGCACGCAAGCTGATTAAATCAGTCTTGAATATTAAAAAAAAATTTAAAAGTAAAATTATTGATTTATTTTATAAATGTTGGTCTTTCTCATAGTAGTTATCTTATTTGTAATAAGCTTTCTTAAACCACAATAACTTCAGTCATTTATATTGCTCTTGTAAAATCTAGAATTTTGTTGTCATTACTTCATTGAGATTTTCATTTTAGATTAAGATTCCAATACACTTTTTTTATAGTTCAACCTACAATTAGAAGAGAATGGAAGGTTTGAATTCTTGATTTAGAGTGGGAATACACTAATACAGTGAACTACTACTTTTTTGTTGGCAGATCCTATTACACTTACTTTATAGTGATTTAACTTTTCAAATTAAAAACTTTAGCCATTAAAAATAAAACAAGAGAAATGGACTTGTATACATGTATCATGCCATCCTAAATGCCAGCCTAATTGAGGCAAGTGGACTATAAATATAATCCTGGTTGGTATACTTTTTTAATAATAAAAAAAATTGTTTAATTTTATTCTGTTCTTGCAAACTTATAACAATGTTAATCTTACAACTATTGTAATTGAAAGTTGATCTAAAATCAGATAAGCCTCGATAATAATTTTTTAAGTTTGTTGTAAAAAAACATATAAAAGTATATAAAAAGGAAATTGACCATTATCTTATCAATTTGAACTTTTACATTATTTTAATTGATATCGAGAAATGAAAGAAAAAAATACATATAAATCTTAAAAATATAAAATACACACACTTAAAAGATTAATAGTACGATGTGTTTAAGTTAGTGTATTCAAAACCACCTCTCAAAAACAAAATTGTGTATTCAAATTTTGATTAGAAAAATAAATTTTAAGGAAAATATTGAATTATTCATAAGATATATAAATTACTTATCTTATTATTAATTAGTTTTGAAATTGATGTTCACATTATTTAATATAGTATTATAACCGTCAATCCAAATTGACTAGTGAAGGGACCTCTACATTTTTTAAGTATTGCTCAACAACAAAAAATTTATATTGTTATGAGTTTGAATCTCTTACTCTATATATTATAGGATAGACTATAAGTTTGGTTTTTTGAAGAAAGTTAGAGTTTAATTCTTACGATTTCAAAAACTAGAATTTAGTCTTTATAGTTTGAAGCAAGTTAGACTTTAGTCCCTATAATTTTAAAAACTAGAACTTAGTCCATATAATTTGATCAAATCTAAAAAATAGTTCTTATCATTTCTAATCGTTATCGAATTGAGTACGCGAAAGTTAGTTATTCATGTGTCAATGATAGAATGTGAGTTAAGTGCATGATTTGACAAAAAAATCAGCATGAATAGCTAATTTTCATGTACATAATTCACCGTAATTACAAATGACAAAGACTAATCTTTAGATTTCATCAAACCATATAGACTAAATTATAGTTTTTAAAACGATAGTGATTAAATTCTAACTATTTTCAAGTTATATAATCTAAATTATAGTTTTTGAAATCATAGAGACTAAACTCTAACTTTCTCAAATTCATAAGAACCAAATTTATAATTTACTCATTGTAAAACTAAAATTAAAAAAAATAAAAAATTAAACAAATATAATTATAATTTATGGGATTTTGACAAAGAATTTTCATCTATAGCACAAAATCAAAATTAATTCATTTGTAGCAAAAAATTACTGATAAACTCATTCTATCACTAATAAACTCATTCTATTCACTAATAAAAAAATCATGTAGATAAATTATTTTAGAAATTATGGTCCAAATATAAAACAATAAATAGAATGTGCACCTAAATGTAAATATAATAATAATAATAAAATTTATGATCAATTCCACTTATAATTTCCAATTTAACGGATAGTTTTCAATAAAAAAAATAAAAAATAAAAAAAATAAAAAATCCAATGATTACGTCCTACGCCAAATTGGGTATAATTTAACAGATTTGTAAGTTTTAGTGTTGTGTCCGTCTAATCGTAGTTGGTATAAATGGATGATGATGAAAATGGTGGCTCTGTGATTATGCATAATAAAATATTGAAGCCGACAATGGCGGAGTTCAACGAAGCCAAAGTCCAAGAAAGCTCCACCAAGCTGACGGCTGCAGCAGCAGATGTTTTCGCTTTATATATTATAGCCTCAGCACTGAGCGCAGAACTGTCATTTCTCTGATTGAAGTTTTGAGATCTTGTTTTCGTCCATTTTGATTTCTCATCGACGGTATGAATCGATTTCTTCTCATTTTTTTGCTTTTTGTTTGATTTCTCATGTTTAATTTCTGATTTTGAGTGTATTGTTTCACTAGGTCTGAAAATTTGAGCTTATTTTGTTGTGAACTGTGATTCATGAAGATATCTGGTCTTTTATTTTCGGTTGTTTTGTATTGATCTTGATTATGAACTTTTTAATGGATCTCATGTAAGGTGAGGTGTTAGGAATTGGATAGATTTTTATAAATTTCCTAGATTGTTGGACTTCAACCATTTTAATTCATGTTTTTGTGATAGTGATTGGACAGCTTGTCCATTAACTGGTCGTTTGTTGATTAGGTATGTTGTTTTTTTTGGATTTTTAACTATCACTTGGAAAACGAAGAAACAGTTGACTGTGTCTCGTTCTTTTGCTGAAGTTGAGTATCTTGTGATGGTTGTTAGTACTTGTGAGTTTAAATAGTTGAAATCATTGCTACCTTTTCTAGGTGTTTTGCATCTTCAACCTATGCGATTGTTTTGTGATTGTCGATGTGTTCTTCATATTGCAAAGAATCATGTATTTCATGATCGTACTAAGCATATCGAGGCAAATTGTAATTTTGTTCGCTATGAGTTGCTATCTGGAAATCTTGCTACTAAGTATGTTCCGACCAGGCACTAATTGGTTGACATATTAACAAAGACACTTGGAAAATAACATTTTGGATTTTTACTAGATAAGTTGGGCATTTGTAATTTACATGCTAGAGTGTTAGGAATTAGATAGATTTTATAGATTTATGGATTTTAATATTATAAGTAATTTTTAGAGTTTGATATTTTTATGTACTTGTAAGTTGTATATAATTATGAAATAGAAAGAAAAGGTTAATTT
Organism: Sechiopsis laciniata; assembly: GCA_037833695.1. Taxonomy (NCBI): domain Eukaryota; kingdom Viridiplantae; phylum Streptophyta; class Magnoliopsida; order Cucurbitales; family Cucurbitaceae; genus Sechiopsis; species Sechiopsis laciniata. The sequence continues at coordinate 4,525 of JBBMKA010028822.1, forward strand.
AACATGAGGTTTTATCGGAGCTCTTTAGGATCATTTTCATATATAATTTTTCATTGGTTTGTTTATCTTGTTCGTTTGATGTTAACTAGGGAAATCTTTTGATATTCGATGTCAATGTTTATGAGTATTCTTGTGAGTCTTTGTTTCTTTAGTATGGATGTATGCTGTTTGAAAATGTTGGTTAATTTGTTCTTGAATTTGATGCCAATGTTTATGAGTATTCTTCTTGTTAATAGTTTTTGCATACATTCTGACAATGTAACAATCGGTAATGCCTTTCGTTTGTAAATTGTAAGTTTGTTGACTACTTGTTCTAACGACAACAATCACTGTTTTTGTTTGCACTTGGAAATGGATGAAGATTTATATTGATTTTTGTTAACTTACTAATTACTTTTTTGGAATCAGCTAGTGCATCAGTGAGCCATGGAAGATTTTGGGGAAGAAGATGCTATTCGCACGGTTGCTGACGAAAGTAGCACGTACCTAGTAATTGCTTCACCGGGTAATTCCAATAAGGCAATAGATTTCTGTTGAGAATCCCATATTGATATGTCTCCTAGTATTTATAAAGTAGGTGAACTACTCTCATCACCAATTAATTTCGATATGGATGTCACTATCTAATAATTTTAGTTGTAGTGAAGACTATATATCCTCTTATCATAAATGCATTTGAATAGAAGTTACAGATATGCTGATCATAACATGGATTTATGTTATGTATGTTTGAAATGCTATCATTATATAAATATAATGCTCCTTTTGAATATTGGCGTGCTCGAATACAAATAAAGTAGTAGTCACACATTGGTTAGTTAAGAGATAGATCATGAGTATATGAGTGAGGACAACCATCTCTATTACTATGAGTCTTTTTTTGTGAAACAAAAAATAAAGGAATAATATCATACTAATGTGAAGATCTATCGAAGGAAGGTTGTCGTATGGAGGATCTCGGACATTCTTATCTCTATAGCATTTTAATGCAACGTGATAAGTGTTTGATTCTATTTGAAATTTATTGTATGTGTGTTATGTATGAAATTCAGAATCCTCTACGGCTCTGTTTCTAGTATTTATTAATGTTATCAAATTGTAAGGTTAATTTATATTGGTTTTGGAAAAGAAAAGTCTGAATTTCGCCCTTACGCTTTGATAAAATCTCATAAATAGACCATAAGTTTTGATAAAACTTTCGTAATCATAATAACTATATTCTAACTTTTCCCAAACCATAAAGACAATATTTGCAGCTTAACCAATAGTAAATAAGTAAAGCTCTGGTCACTTCGGGGTCATTCGATAAAATTGGAACGATACAGAAATAAGTAAAGCTCTGTCGTGCAGAAACGGATGAAGGCGATCATGAGCAGGAAACTGCACCTATGAGTCCTCCAGTAGAGGAAATTCAACCGGTTGAAGTCCTTGCCATGTCATTTGAGGAGCTAAAGGAGATTACAAACAACTTTGATGCAGACTGTTTGATTGGAGAGGGTTCATATGGTGGAGTATACCGTGGGGTGCTTCCAAGTGGGCAGACTGTGGCAATCAAAAACTTGGATGCCAGCAAACAACCAGATGATGAATTCTTATCCCAGGTTCTCTTGAAACTTTTATATATATATGTGTGTGTGTATATATGTGTGTATATGTGTTTTTGTAACAAATAGTTGTCATGGTATGTACTGACTTATTGTTTAAACTAATAGGTTTCCATGGTTTCAAGACTAAAGCACGAAAATTTTCTAAATTTGATTGGGTACTGCATTGATGGCGATTCTCGAAATGTTGTATACGAGTATGCTTCAAATGGATCTCTTCACGACATTTTACACGGTATATACAATTAATGTTAAGACTGTAATAGTTCATAGTTAATTAACTGTTGGGTTGTTGGATGTGTGAACTTTGTTTGTTCTTGTCTTCCAATTTTCTCTGGTTGGGAATTCAAATAAAGGAGAATGTAGTCCCACATTGGTTAGCTAAGGGATAGATGATGGGTTTATAAGGGAGGACTAACATCTTCATTAGTATGACGTCTTTTGGGGGAAATAAAAAAACAAAGTCACAAGAGCTTATGCCCAAAGTGAACAATATCATACCGAGATTTTTCAAGGGTTTGTCGTTCCTTAACATCTCTTGATGGAGAGCAGTTTGAAGTAGCATATTCTTTGTGTCCCCAGGGGTGGCACAATAGCGAAGACTTGGACTTTGAAGGTATGCTCTTTTCAAAGTCTTAGGTTCGATACTTTTTGTGACATTAATTTGTAGACACCTCCCATATCTTCATTTCTTCGTTGTCTTCTGGTGCCAGACTTGGAGACAAGCGTGGTTAACCCGGGTATACTAGAGCAAAGTTCCAATTTCCCGATTTCCAAAAAAAAGAAAAAAAGAAGTATGTTCTTTGTTATATTTTGACTAATTCTTTGAAGGCTGATTAAAATTATCATGACATGTGTCTAATGCAGGGAAGAAAGGAGTCGAAGCCGGAGGAGAACAACCTGGCCCTGTTCTTTCGTGGGCAGAAAGAGTAAAAATTGTTGTAGGTGCTGCAAGGGGGTTGGAATATTTGCATGTTAATGCCGATCCCCATATCACCCATGGGAACATAAAGTCCAGCAACATACTAATATTTGATGATTATTTGGCCAAAATTGCTGACTTTGATTTGTTAAATCCTGATATGGCTACACGGCTTAATTCCACCCGTGATCTTGAAAACGTTGGTTATCATGGTCCTGAGTAAGTTGATTCTAATATTTCTTATACTTCAGGCTGATTTCTACTCGTCTGCATTAGTTCATGCTTGAAGCTAGTATATTGAAATTCAAGAACTTACTGCCTTAGAAGCTATCCCATGGCTTAGATTATTTTAGCTATTTCAAGCACTATATTGATCGGCTCCGTATATGACTTCACTGTAGAAGATTTTTAACACTTGAATGAATGTTATTATTGATAAATCTAAAGAAAAACCATGCTTAGGGGTTAAGAGGGCCTTAGGTAACTAAGATGTGATGGGTTCGATCGATAATGGTCTCCTACCTATAAATTAATTTTCTATGGGTTTTCTTGACATCCAAATGTTGTAGGGTCAAACGGTATATCCCGTGAAATAGTCGAGGTGTGCGTAAGGTGACTTAAACAGTCACAAATGTTATATATATTATCTAAAAGAAAGTTGCGAGTTTCTCGGGTTCTATCTTTCTAATGTGGAACAAGATAAGTATCTCCAACATGCCTCCTCAAGATGGTGCCATATATGGAAGATCATCTTGGAATGGATCCGAATTTGTTGACCAAAATACCCGCGTACCCGCTTTGGCTTACTCGCTTGGTTCAGATCCAAAGTTTTGGGATTAAATACCCCCTTAAGCTTATGCTCGCTTGGGTGAAGTCCTAATCACTTGCTTCGATTTTACCTGCTTGGGTCCGATCATAAGTTGGGAGACCAATAACCCATATAGAGCTCTAATACCATATTAGATAATATGAGATTCCACCTCAAAACCAATCAGTAGTGTTGGAGATACTCACCTTGTGACAATTGTCCCACATTGGAAAGGTGAGGAGTCTTCAACACATTTATAAGAGATATGAGTTACTCCCCTCATTGCCAATTGTTTTTGAGGTGGAACCCCATATTCTCTAATATGGTATCAGAGCTCAATGTGGGTAATGACCTTCAAATTATGATCCAACCCAAAATGCTTTGAATTTAAAAAAGCGGGTGTGGACCCCACCCAAGCGGGCATAAGCTTAAGCGGGTATTTGATCTTATAGTTCGGATCCGACCCTAGCAAAAGTAAGCCAAAGCGGATATTTTGGTCCACAAATTTGGATCCATTCCAAGATGGTCTTCCCTATATGGCGTCATCTTGAGGGGGCATGTTGGAGATACTCACCTTGTGGCAATTGTCCCACATTGAAAAGGTGAGGAGTCTTCAACACATTTATAAAAGATATGGGTTACTTCTCTCATTACCAATTGGTTTTGAGGTGGAACCTCATATTCTCTCATAAAGATGTCGAAGACTCCGCAATCCTTCTATATAATTCTTCCAAGTTTCAATGTAAAGCATCACTAAATAATTACAATATACTGTTTTTACAAATAAGCTAATATAGTTGTGGGCGGTTCCCATTTTTAAAATCACAGATACGACGAAATGGATGAATTGAATGCCAAGAATGATTTGTACAGCTTTGGTGTCATCATGCTCGAACTTTTGACAGGAAGAAAGCCAATTGATCATACAATGCCTGAAGAAGATCAAAATCTAGTGACATGGGTACGTTTTTGTTCTATACTACTATTTGCTTCCTCCTTTTATCCACATTCCAAGCTTGAAACCATGAAGTTTTGAATCATTTTTAGGCCACGCCCAAACTTTGGGATGATGAAGAAGTTAAGAAATGTGTTGATCCAAAACTAGGTGATGAGTACCCTCTCAGGCCAGTTGCTAAGGTACCCATAAGGCCTTACTTTTGTTTTCTTGTTTTCTTGTTTTCTGATATTCTTTCTCTGTGATTGTGATAAGAACTGAACTACTAAATTGTATTAAGCTATCAAGAAAACGGAATTACAATATAACCCTAGGTGCCTCCCTCTTGGACAAACCAATCCAAGCCCTAAATCATTCCCATACATTTCGATGCCTCTTTCAATTCTCATTCTCTCCTATTTATAACCACAAGCCTCTAACTTACTCTCCAAGTAATTGCTAACATACCTCTATATTATTCCTATTTCTTCTAAGGACCAATCCTAACAGATTGCTTGTTTGTGTGTGAGATTCCCTTTCTCTTTTCTTCTTTTGGATAGAAATTGCATAAACCCAATAATTCTCCATCTAAGGGGAAGGGGAACAGAATTTGTGCTATAAAGTTTCACTCATTACTAACATAGTTAAAAAGAAAAGAAATTGGTAGGTACAGAATGAAAATGTACAAAATGGACCCCACATCACCGAGAATGTAGTTGAATCTGGTTCCCCTTGTTTTTAAGAGGTCGTTTAGGGAACCAGTTATTATACGGAGGCTCCAATAATGGTTACTCGACCCTTAAATATCATGGAGTGGCTCAAGTAGTCAAAGAGGGTTTTGGGGTACTTAAGGTGATAGGTTCAATTCATGATGGCTACCTACCTAAGAATTAATTTCCTACGAGTTTCCTTGATATCTAAATATTGTAGGATCAAGCGGTATGTTCCGTGACATTAGTCGAGATGCGCGCAAGCTGACCCAGACAGTCACGAATATAAAAAAAAAAGTATCTAAGTGATTATCTGCATAATCACTATTCATCTTACCTTTAAAAAAAAAAAAAAAAACAGTACGACCCTAACCATTATCGCACGGTCTACTAATTCATCATCACTCAAACATTTCTCACTAATCATTATCTGCACCCCAAATACAGACGATAATAACCGATAAATTAGGAGTGTACAAAAAAACGACAACCTAGACTCCCACCCAACTCAAACTGTAAGAATTGGATTGAGTTATAATTTTCTCTAGGTTATGTTGAATTATAATTTTATAGTTTTCTTTTGGTTGGACCGGTTCCTGAGCTGCCAATTTTTGGCTCGTTTAATCCAACTCAACCAAAACTAGGAATAATATATGTAAAATTAATTAGCAAGATAAGTTATTAACATGTTGATAGAGAGCATGTACTAACAATAAATGACTGTCTTAAATTTGAATCTAGAGTACCATGCAATTTTTCTTCATTTTTTTTATACATTCATGAGCTATGGGCCGGACCTTAAAGAGGAAATATGAAATAAATACAACCCGACAATCCAACTCAACCCAACCCAACCCAAGAAGATATAGGTTGAATTGTTCTAATATATAGAGTTGGATAGATTGGTGAATTGACTAACGTGAAACTTTGACTAAGTTCAAAAAATCATCCTAACTCTGTTTCAAACACAAAAAAAATAATAATAATAATTCTAACTCAACTAAATCTGGACCATGTACTGTAAACCCCTGAATATAACTACACTACAAGCATAAACAATGATAACTCACTAGCAACCATAACCCATAACAATTTTCTGCCCAAAACGCGCCTATTAATGATCTGAAAAAGAGGTAGTTTTCAATTTGGAAGCAAACACAGGACAATTGGGATGCTATTTTTCTTGTAATCCACCTCTATTTCTCTCACCATACAGAAATGTGCAGATCTTTTTGCAGAATGTATTAACTATTAAGTAATGGAATCTTGAACAATCCCTTTTTGTGATTTGATTGCAGGTTGCAGCCCTTGCTTCAATGTGCGTTCAGGATGAGCCAGATTTCAGGCCAAACATGAGCATTATAGTCAAAGCTCTGCAACCTCTGCTAAATGCCAAAAAACCTGCCTAAGAACCTGTCGAGGAACCTGCCGAAAAACCTGTCGAAGAACCTGCCGACGAACCTGCCGAAGAACCTGTCGAGGAACCTGCCAAAGAACCTGGTCCTGGTGAAGAAACTCCAACACTGTAAACTGTAAAATCTCAATCTCACTCTCTCATTTTGTGTGTGTATTTTGTGGGTCCTGTGCTGAAACATGAGCTTGCAAATTATTACGGTGCAATTCAATTTCCAATATCTATTTGATTGCAAAAACAGTGAGATACATAATTGTGATTTTGTATGATATTTATGCTTTTTTGCCTCTCGTTTGTGTGCATGCTTCTTAGCTTCTTCCCACGTTTTAAAACTATTCTTACGATAAACAAGTTGTTAGAATGTTAGGATGAAAAGTTGTCGTTTTTTAGATTAAATTTAAAACTACGTGTTCATTGCATCTTTTCAAGTTATTATCATATTGATTTTTCATGGGTTTTAATTACAACAGTAGTTTTGAAATTTGTATGAAAAGTCAAGAAAATTATTGGAATTTTTTAAAAATAAATATTTTAGTTTTATAAATCATAAACTGTTTGAAGTTGGGTAAAAAAAAGTATAGTTCTTGCATTCAATTGGTTGTTTTTTTTTTTTTTTTTTTTTTTGAGAATGCATTCAATTGGTGGTATACTTTTTAGTATCAAAATGTGAAATTGAATATTTATTTTTCACACGTTGGTGTTATATATATGACCTATTAAAAACTTTCGGATTTAAATTTCTTTTATCTTCAATCATTGTCGAAAAAAAAAAGCAATCATTGATTAAAGTTGAACTAAATTGATTCGAAGCAAGTTTTTCCTAGAGGTTTCTAAACCAATTTAAAAATATATATCTAAAATCTTCATTTATTAATTAAAATTCTAATGAAAACTATTTGATTTTTTTTCTTTTTTTTGAAGTTTATAACCACTAGTTTTATTGAGAGAAAACACAGGCTTAAATTTTCATGATTTTTTTACAATGATTTTCCATGAAAGTCAATCAATACCTTCGCATTTGACCGAGTTTGAACTTAACCATCAGTCAATATTTGAGTCCCGAGTAATAATCAAATTAGTGAAAAAAAAAAATTAAATAAATAATCAAATCAGCGAAAATTGAAAAATACTTAACTTCCCTTTCTAATAAATTAAGGATTTTAATCGTCCCAAACTAAATGAACCTAGAAGTCAGAAGGTTGTAGATTCAATTTATAATTATCATCTATTTAATAATTAAGTTCTTACAAATTTTTTTGATGTTCAAATATCGTAAGGTTAGATGAATTGATCCATAAAAATAGTCGAGGTGTGCGTAAGGTGACTTAAACAGTCACAAATGTTATATATATTATCTAAAAGAAAGTTGCGAGTTTCTCGGGTTCTATCTTTCTAATGTGGAACAAGATAAGTATCTCCAACATGCCTCCTCAAGATGGTGCCATATATGGAAGATCATCTTGGAATGGATCCGAATTTGTTGACCAAAATACCCGCGTACCCGCTTTGGCTTACTCGCTTGGTTCAGATCCAAAGTTTTGGGATTAAATACCCCCTTAAGCTTATGCTCGCTTGGGTGAAGTCCTAATCACTTGCTTCGATTTTACCTGCTTGGGTCCGATCATAAGTTGGGAGACCAATAACCCATATAGAGCTCTAATACCATATTAGATAATATGAGATTCCACCTCAAAACCAATCAGTAGTGTTGGAGATACTCACCTTGTGACAATTGTCCCACATTGGAAAGGTGAGGAGTCTTCAACACATTTATAAGAGATATGAGTTACTCCCCTCATTGCCAATTGTTTTTGAGGTGGAACCCCATATTCTCTAATATGGTATCAGAGCTCAATGTGGGTAATGACCTTCAAATTATGATCCAACCCAAAATGCTTTGAATTTAAAAAAGCGGGTGTGGACCCCACCCAAGCGGGCATAAGCTTAAGCGGGTATTTGATCTTATAGTTCGGATCCGACCCTAGCAAAAGTAAGCCAAAGCGGATATTTTGGTCCACAAATTTGGATCCATTCCAAGATGGTCTTCCCTATATGGCGTCATCTTGAGGGGGCATGTTGGAGATACTCACCTTGTGGCAATTGTCCCACATTGAAAAGGTGAGGAGTCTTCAACACATTTATAAAAGATATGGGTTACTTCTCTCATTACCAATTGGTTTTGAGGTGGAACCTCATATTCTCTCATAAAGATGTCGAAGACTCCGCAATCCTTCTATATAATTCTTCCAAGTTTCAATGTAAAGCATCACTAAATAATTACAATATACTGTTTTTACAAATAAGCTAATATAGTTGTGGGCGGTTCCCATTTTTAAAATCACAGATACGACGAAATGGATGAATTGAATGCCAAGAATGATTTGTACAGCTTTGGTGTCATCATGCTCGAACTTTTGACAGGAAGAAAGCCAATTGATCATACAATGCCTGAAGAAGATCAAAATCTAGTGACATGGGTACGTTTTTGTTCTATACTACTATTTGCTTCCTCCTTTTATCCACATTCCAAGCTTGAAACCATGAAGTTTTGAATCATTTTTAGGCCACGCCCAAACTTTGGGATGATGAAGAAGTTAAGAAATGTGTTGATCCAAAACTAGGTGATGAGTACCCTCTCAGGCCAGTTGCTAAGGTACCCATAAGGCCTTACTTTTGTTTTCTTGTTTTCTTGTTTTCTGATATTCTTTCTCTGTGATTGTGATAAGAACTGAACTACTAAATTGTATTAAGCTATCAAGAAAACGGAATTACAATATAACCCTAGGTGCCTCCCTCTTGGACAAACCAATCCAAGCCCTAAATCATTCCCATACATTTCGATGCCTCTTTCAATTCTCATTCTCTCCTATTTATAACCACAAGCCTCTAACTTACTCTCCAAGTAATTGCTAACATACCTCTATATTATTCCTATTTCTTCTAAGGACCAATCCTAACAGATTGCTTGTTTGTGTGTGAGATTCCCTTTCTCTTTTCTTCTTTTGGATAGAAATTGCATAAACCCAATAATTCTCCATCTAAGGGGAAGGGGAACAGAATTTGTGCTATAAAGTTTCACTCATTACTAACATAGTTAAAAAGAAAAGAAATTGGTAGGTACAGAATGAAAATGTACAAAATGGACCCCACATCACCGAGAATGTAGTTGAATCTGGTTCCCCTTGTTTTTAAGAGGTCGTTTAGGGAACCAGTTATTATACGGAGGCTCCAATAATGGTTACTCGACCCTTAAATATCATGGAGTGGCTCAAGTAGTCAAAGAGGGTTTTGGGGTACTTAAGGTGATAGGTTCAATTCATGATGGCTACCTACCTAAGAATTAATTTCCTACGAGTTTCCTTGATATCTAAATATTGTAGGATCAAGCGGTATGTTCCGTGACATTAGTCGAGATGCGCGCAAGCTGACCCAGACAGTCACGAATATAAAAAAAAAAGTATCTAAGTGATTATCTGCATAATCACTATTCATCTTACCTTTAAAAAAAAAAAAAAAAACAGTACGACCCTAACCATTATCGCACGGTCTACTAATTCATCATCACTCAAACATTTCTCACTAATCATTATCTGCACCCCAAATACAGACGATAATAACCGATAAATTAGGAGTGTACAAAAAAACGACAACCTAGACTCCCACCCAACTCAAACTGTAAGAATTGGATTGAGTTATAATTTTCTCTAGGTTATGTTGAATTATAATTTTATAGTTTTCTTTTGGTTGGACCGGTTCCTGAGCTGCCAATTTTTGGCTCGTTTAATCCAACTCAACCAAAACTAGGAATAATATATGTAAAATTAATTAGCAAGATAAGTTATTAACATGTTGATAGAGAGCATGTACTAACAATAAATGACTGTCTTAAATTTGAATCTAGAGTACCATGCAATTTTTCTTCATTTTTTTTATACATTCATGAGCTATGGGCCGGACCTTAAAGAGGAAATATGAAATAAATACAACCCGACAATCCAACTCAACCCAACCCAACCCAAGAAGATATAGGTTGAATTGTTCTAATATATAGAGTTGGATAGATTGGTGAATTGACTAACGTGAAACTTTGACTAAGTTCAAAAAATCATCCTAACTCTGTTTCAAACACAAAAAAAATAATAATAATAATTCTAACTCAACTAAATCTGGACCATGTACTGTAAACCCCTGAATATAACTACACTACAAGCATAAACAATGATAACTCACTAGCAACCATAACCCATAACAATTTTCTGCCCAAAACGCGCCTATTAATGATCTGAAAAAGAGGTAGTTTTCAATTTGGAAGCAAACACAGGACAATTGGGATGCTATTTTTCTTGTAATCCACCTCTATTTCTCTCACCATACAGAAATGTGCAGATCTTTTTGCAGAATGTATTAACTATTAAGTAATGGAATCTTGAACAATCCCTTTTTGTGATTTGATTGCAGGTTGCAGCCCTTGCTTCAATGTGCGTTCAGGATGAGCCAGATTTCAGGCCAAACATGAGCATTATAGTCAAAGCTCTGCAACCTCTGCTAAATGCCAAAAAACCTGCCTAAGAACCTGTCGAGGAACCTGCCGAAAAACCTGTCGAAGAACCTGCCGACGAACCTGCCGAAGAACCTGTCGAGGAACCTGCCAAAGAACCTGGTCCTGGTGAAGAAACTCCAACACTGTAAACTGTAAAATCTCAATCTCACTCTCTCATTTTGTGTGTGTATTTTGTGGGTCCTGTGCTGAAACATGAGCTTGCAAATTATTACGGTGCAATTCAATTTCCAATATCTATTTGATTGCAAAAACAGTGAGATACATAATTGTGATTTTGTATGATATTTATGCTTTTTTGCCTCTCGTTTGTGTGCATGCTTCTTAGCTTCTTCCCACGTTTTAAAACTATTCTTACGATAAACAAGTTGTTAGAATGTTAGGATGAAAAGTTGTCGTTTTTTAGATTAAATTTAAAACTACGTGTTCATTGCATCTTTTCAAGTTATTATCATATTGATTTTTCATGGGTTTTAATTACAACAGTAGTTTTGAAATTTGTATGAAAAGTCAAGAAAATTATTGGAATTTTTTAAAAATAAATATTTTAGTTTTATAAATCATAAACTGTTTGAAGTTGGGTAAAAAAAAGTATAGTTCTTGCATTCAATTGGTTGTTTTTTTTTTTTTTTTTTTTTTTGAGAATGCATTCAATTGGTGGTATACTTTTTAGTATCAAAATGTGAAATTGAATATTTATTTTTCACACGTTGGTGTTATATATATGACCTATTAAAAACTTTCGGATTTAAATTTCTTTTATCTTCAATCATTGTCGAAAAAAAAAAGCAATCATTGATTAAAGTTGAACTAAATTGATTCGAAGCAAGTTTTTCCTAGAGGTTTCTAAACCAATTTAAAAATATATATCTAAAATCTTCATTTATTAATTAAAATTCTAATGAAAACTATTTGATTTTTTTTCTTTTTTTTGAAGTTTATAACCACTAGTTTTATTGAGAGAAAACACAGGCTTAAATTTTCATGATTTTTTTACAATGATTTTCCATGAAAGTCAATCAATACCTTCGCATTTGACCGAGTTTGAACTTAACCATCAGTCAATATTTGAGTCCCGAGTAATAATCAAATTAGTGAAAAAAAAAAATTAAATAAATAATCAAATCAGCGAAAATTGAAAAATACTTAACTTCCCTTTCTAATAAATTAAGGATTTTAATCGTCCCAAACTAAATGAACCTAGAAGTCAGAAGGTTGTAGATTCAATTTATAATTATCATCTATTTAATAATTAAGTTCTTACAAATTTTTTTGATGTTCAAATATCGTAAGGTTAGATGAATTGATCCATAAAAATAAACAAGATGCATGTAAGCTGACTCCTATAAGCCACTCACAAATATAAAAAAAATACTATGATTTTCAACAAACATTAAATCCTTAAAAAAACTATGTCAAACAATTTGATAATGTGAAGCTTATTTGATTACTATTTGATATAAAAACCAATTTCTGTACTCAACCAACCATTTACTTCATAAATTAGAAGAAGAGAAATTATTGACGCATGCTACCGTCCATTTGGCGAAATCTGGACCATTTATTTTCTTTTTAATTTTGAAAAATAATTTCTTAAGAGACAAAAAAAAGACAAAAAAAAAAAGTGATCCAGATTTCGCCACACAGTAGCATGCTGCCTGCAATAACTTCTCTTAGAAGAAAGACTAGTAGCATGAAAAAAAAAAAAAAAAAAAAAAACTATTCAGAACACGCTTTCAATTCACCTCCAACACAACCACATCTATTTTTTAATTTTAAAAAATTTTAACCAAATGTAATTTTAAAATCGATAATTTGATAAGATTCTAAAATTATATATCTATATATAGAGTTACTAAATAAAAATATATTGAAATGAAACAATGGGGCAACAAAAAAATGCCTTCTTACTTGAGGAATGTGGAGAAGGGAGGTTATGCAAATATTTACCTACAAAAGCAATTTTACAAAAAAAAATCCAGCCACACCAAATTCCTACATCACATTAACATGACAACAATCTTGAATGGTCTCATTAATATCAATTAGTAGTGTGCACTGACCTGTTTTGTTGGCTCTAAGAGCTCTCATGATCCTGAAATAAGTTGTCAAACTTCTGGCCAGTCTAAGTAACTCGAGCTATCGTCCGATAATCTCCAAGCTCCTTCAGCAATCTCTTCATAGAGCTGATTCCAACTCCAACTCGAAGAACCCAAGAAAAACCAGTATCCAGTAACCGTGTTATTCCCCGACTTTATCTCTTCTATCACATGTAATGTAGCTACCTGATTGAGAAAGTAGATGCCCTGCAGGATTTCGGTATGCACTTCGTTAGGAACTCTTTGAGTTAAGGCCAAGAGCGGCATTTTCCGTTTAATGAGCGGTCCCCCGAGAGACAAAGGCGCCCCGTGTAACATATCTAAACCTTCTCCCAAGTCTTGGAGAGAATCCCATGTGATAAGCTTGTTGACTATCAGGCCATGGAAGCCAATGGTTTGATCTGCTTTGATAATCAGAATCTGAGAATTATCGAAAAGCTGTGAACCAACAAGCTTGTCTGTGGCGATTAACATGGATCCAACGCCTATACGAGGTAATGACTCTTCCTCATCATTTGTGATATGAGGGTTAATGTGACTGAATCTTGTTGCACTTTCCACTTTCCTGTCTCTCACAAGCACTTCGTGGTATTTTTCGCTTGGAATTGGATCTTTTTCTTGAAGATGAGTAGGTCTTGCATCCGCAAATGACTTGGCGTGTCGAGTTCGGTTTTCTGCCACCGTCCATAAAATTCCTATATAAAGTTCAAAAAACTAAAAATTAAAAGAAGAAAAACGAGCAATTAGATTCTAGCCAAAATATGGAAAATGCCCGTCTTCTTGCAAGTTCAATTCTGTATTTAAAATTATTACCGAGGACATCATGTTAGATACTCGCTAAGGTATAAGGGTGCAATAATAGTATGATAGTATTAGCAGGGTCATAAGGGTCTTTTAGTTAAAAGAGTTGTTAGGGCAGTCTGTTATAAATAGAAAGATAATGTATGAGGTTGGGTAGCGAATAGTTTTATGGTTTTGCGGTCTTGAATTAGCATACTCAATAGGGAGGTCCCAAGTGCCTTATCCTTGGATTATCTTGTATTTTGTTGATTGTTGATTGTTCGTAATACTATATCGACACTGATTATCGCTTTTCTATCGATATATCAGTGTTTTTTTTATTCAACAACATTTGAGGAGTGATGACTCAAACCTGTAATCTCTGCTAAAGTTATACAATATGTCACTAAAACTATGCTCTTGTTGGAAATCGATATATTGATGTTATTATCCTTACTGTTCTTGTTTGGGATTTTCTGCTCGTATCACACCCTTGTAAAGATCAGAGTCCTTACGCATCCCTATAAGTCAAAAGACATTCTCAGCCAAATGTCTATTGTCCGGTAAAGGTTTCAATGAAGACTTAAATTCCTAAAATTGATCATCTTGAACAAGTCAAAATTCTCAATCAACAGAGCTAGCTACATTCGACGAGCAAAAACGTGGTGCGTGCAAAATGTCCCATGATTCTTACCCGTCTAAGAGGAAATTAGCCTTCTACGTCTTAGACATGAGGAAGGTTTAACGAAGATCGTGATCTAGAAGGGTACAAGCATACGATAAGCTAACAAGCCCATGGATGCAGGAATCAACACCATTATGATTCAAGCAAAAGACAGAACTTGTGACAGAACTCGAGCAGTAAAAATAGCAATAAGCGATTATAAAAAAAATATTAGTTTAAAATTACCCTTCTGATTGATAAGATGTTGGGAATTACTTCCTTGTTCTGCCACAAATTTAATAATATCGCTTACTGCTAGAGCACCTCGATACAATATAGCTTTCTTCCTTGCTGCGGGAAATAACAAAAGTGCAGGATACACTTCTCTCTGCATGGCTAAGCAAATACAAAATTAGTCTCTGGCAGAGAAGAATTTCCCAACTACAAAATTAAGCAAAGATTTTAAATCTCTTGTTCGAATTTTTTTGGTGGTGACAATGCTATTCAAATAGCATATCAATTTCTCTATAATTAAACTAGTTTACAAGGAATATAATTGGTAAAGTATCCCCCCTTATTGGTTGTCAGAACCTTTTCATTCTTTCATCTTTTGTAATCTATATCCTATATTGTAATTTCATCTATCAATGAAATCGTTTCGTATCCAAATAAAAAAAAAATATCCCCCTTGATTGGTTGTGAAAACCTTTTTGGCAAACGATACACAATATTGTTGTAAACTGTAAATACCATACCATGTCAAGATTCGCCAATACCATAGTAAAATAATCGATGAAAACATTGATTGCAGGAAAGCATTAAAATAAAAGACAGTTCTACAGAAAGCCAAAAAAAAAACCCGGTGTCAATCCCAAAAAGCGCACCTGATCAATTGACTGTAGAATTGGACTGCAATCATTCAGTGTGCAGTCCATTAAGTAGATAAGCGGAAGCTTTGATGATAGATTTGTCTGAGTATCTGCAAAATGCAATGTGAACACATATACTATTCATTTTAGACCATTCTATAATTGATTCAAACATTTAAACGATTAAAAAAACCAATTGACTACCATTTTTAAATCAGCAACAACAATCTAAGAGAAAATCAGATGGATTTTCAGAATAAGAAGAAGACGAAGACAAAAAACAAAGCACTTCAGAAGTCCTGACACATTTTGAAGACAAGCACACTCACCGCCTAAAATAGTGTGTTTTTTTGCACATCCACTCTTCAGCGTGTTAGCATAACTCTGGATAGCTCGATAAACTTCACGAAAAACTAATTCGGTTCTCTGGCAAAAACCACACCAACTATTGCTGAACAGAACCAACACATCTTTACCAAATGCATCGAGAGTATTTAAGGATTCAGATTCGTTGGAACCAATAACAAGTTTGGAAAAAGTCAGAGCTGTAACCCGAGGAACAGAATCCACCTCATGAAAATCCAAATTAACAAATGGTGGGCTAATGGCTTCCCTAGGGATTTTGTTAACGGATTCAGACAGTTGATATGGAAGTAAGCTTCTATTGATAAAGTTGCTTAAAAAATCAGCCTGTGAAGAGTAGCTTAGTATTTTCTCTTGTGGAAAGACATGATGCAGCTGCAAAAGGGGATCAAAAATTACCAAAGCAGGAAACTTCGATTGACCGGTTAAAGCTTGAAGCAATCGGTAGTTACCATCAGAGAAGAAAAATGAACCTTCAAAACCTTGTAAGTGGAGGTTCTCATCCCTTAATGTTTCCATCGTTAAAGAAGATTTTTCTTCAACTTTAATGTTTTGAACAGCATCTAGTTTCTGGTGGGAAGCAGATTCCTCAGACTGTATAAAATCGTGATTCTCAACTGTATGAATGCTAGCTCTCTTCTCATTATCTTGCTGAGAAGAAGATTCGATGGTACAAAACTCTGAAGCTTCCGTATGCTCTTTGGCAGACACACATCTACCATTATTTGACTGATCATCATCGGGTTGAACACTATGTCTCGTAGTGCTTTCCGGGGTTGTCTCTGGTGACACCTCTAAAGGTTGAACTTCAGCCACCTCAGGCAATGGATTTGCTAATTTAATGTCAATATCATCAGATAAGAGCTGGAAACCTAAATTACTAGCGAGGGAGCTCAACTTAGCCTCCTTTTTCTTAAGGAGTGATAGGATCTCATGTAATGATTTTCCTTGTAGTTCTGAAGCTTCTAAAGATACAAGTTTTCCCTCATTCACAACCATGACAGCAGACATCTTCTTATCCTCCAACTTTGTCAACTGAGATGCTGAAGACAACTTTAATCTAGGACGTTCCAAGGCACTTCTCATAATTGAATATTTTTGGAGCAAAGGTTTCTCTAGCTTGTCACCACCTTGTTCAGTGACTGGATAAGAAGTGCAATACTGTTGTGCTAATTCTCTGAAGTCACCAAGAGCCGCCTTACTTTTACTTCTAGATTCTGATGAGTTGGATGATCTATCCACAAATAGTACTATCGATGGCTTATCAATAGGCAAATCAGGCTGTTGAACGCTCTCATCTACTTCAAGCTACATGATAACACAAACCAAACAAACATTATATAAAAAAGAATTTTATTTATTTGTTGTTTCAAGATTTAAAGCCCTATTTTCCTTTCAATTCTGATAGTCACTCTTCCAAATGCTGCCTTTTTTCTGTTATCTAAACATAAGAATCAGTCACTCTTCCAAATGCTAGCTCTGTTTAAAGTGTTCTCCCTCTCTCTTGTCCCCTTCCTTTGAATATTGTTTAAGGTGTCTCTATTCATTGTCTAAGACAATCATAAAGCAAAATATGAACTTCCATGTTTCATGTTTGATGAATATAAATGATATTATTAAAAAAAAAACTATGTTTGGAGGAAAATTAACTTACCTCTGAAACAATGAAATTCCTCATCTGTAAATTTTGTTTAAGGTCATCGTCTGCTCTCAGAATTTTTGAGCATCTGGGACATCCAGCAAAATGAAGTGCTGCAAACCACGAATCCGGATCTTCAATGCCAAGAGAAGAAAGCATCAATCTATCGGAAATCAGACCAAACCCATGCTTCTCTCTAGGCAGGAAGAATTCTCTGACAACAGCCAATACGTTCGTGAAGAAAGAGTTGTACTGCATGAACTCTTCGATATTGCAAGATGATGGAAAAGATTGATTTGTACACTTGGCCCCTTTACAAGAAGTATTATTTACTGAACTGAATTCCCCAATCCATGGAACTCCACCATATCCTTTTTCAATACTACACATCATGTCTGTATTTTTGTTCCGATGCTGTTCCTAGGAAAGTAGAGGGTGTAGGGAGAAGAGAAAGGTGAGAAATTTATTGCAACAATTTTTTTTCTTGTTATCTTCTAAAACAAATCTCATAATGGTAAATAAATATAGCTAGCCACCTTGATGTTATCCTTCCCTCTCGATGTTTGTAATCCTTCAGTATGTTCATCCGTTGTTCTAACAAGATCATCTGCAAGGAAATGTTATGCAGATATTCATTCGAGAAATTACAGACAACATAATGTTAAAATACCAGGAGTAGTTACAGAATGCTACCAAACCAAGTATAAAGGAACCTTGTTAGAGGGTCTTGGGGTGCTAAAGGTGATGGGTTCAATCCATGGTGGCCACCTACCTAGGAATTAATTTCCTACGAGTTTCTTTGACATTCAAATATTGTAGGCTCAAGCGGTTGGTCGAGGTACGTGCAAGCTGGCCCGGACAACCACGGATATAAAAAAAAGGAACCTTGTTGACACATTTGCATGCTAAAATTCACAAATTGAAAGTAATAAAACGAAGCATACTTAGTGCATTTGGAAACAAAATAGCGAATCTGAGGGTGATTACAGACCTGTAACATTACTCTTTATCCCCTTGGAAAGCAATTTTGGGGTCCATCCACAAAATTCCATAAGAATCAAGGTCTTATCAGTTGAATCAAGGAATGACTTCAAGCCTTCTGGGGAACTCAAGTGCGTAAGGGGAACTTCTTTGGGCAACAGTGACATGTATGGATAAACAGAGAATAATATATTTTGGGCTGTTAGTCTCCCTTGATACTTGTAAGATACAGAATGATGGTAGAAAATAACATCCGTCTCCTCTGAAGTAGCACCAATTGCATTTACTAACATCTTCTCCGAGTTTCTGTACATGAACATCAACTTTAATGAACTATAGCTTTCTTTTCTATTTTCAATCAAATGGGATACATCTTTCATAAGGGCTCGTGACTCACCAGACCCTGCACAACAGAGTAATTGATCATGCATCAACATATAAAATGCAAATAAATATACTTGTAGCACCAAATTTATTGAATTTTTTGACATCCGTGATTGTACGGGCCAGCTTGCAACACCTAAATTAGATAGTAAGATTTAGGAAACATAAATTATTCTTTTTCCTCGATAAGAGAAAGAAAGGAAATTTTTGTGCCTCAGGTGGCCTCAGACATGGACCCTTTCTCCCTTACAATTTTGCTGAGGCAGAGACAATCTTAAAGATTTTTAGATAGAAGACCAAAGAGCAGAGGTTTCTCAGTATATTCCCTCAAAGTAGGTGTGACAGCAGGATCATGTTCAAGGGGAATCCTTAGAGAATTAAGTTTATTTTTCTCTAACCAGTTTCCAAGCTTATCTGCCCCTGCCTACAACTTGTATCAGAATAAAAACTGATAACTAATCTTACAAGGAATTTTATGTATGAAGATAAGAAATAGGCATATCTCATGTTTCTTCTTAACAGTGCTCCACTGTTGAAAGAATGATTATAGTTACAAAACTTTGTATAGCTCAGGATCCTTCTTGGACAAGAAAATATACAATCACCTGCTAAACAATACTAAAGCCATCCCAAGAAACTTAGCCTGTGTATGGAATTAGAAAGTTGATTCTTCATTTGAACTTGCTCGCCAAATTAAATTAACACCCTAGATCAAGTCCAAAAAGGTTGACAGCCCATGTTTTGTGTAATGCTCATAAGGTCAATAACATCCTATTCAACTTCTTGGGAAGTTTGGAGCAAGCTTTTTCAACGATTCAAAGGACAGCAGTGCTTCCCTTCCATAACTCAAGAATTTCTCCTTCAAGCATTTTTAGTCATGGACAACAAAAGAAACCAAACGTTCTGAAGGTAATGAGAGTGGGTGCTTTGAACTTCCCGAGAGAAACTGCTGGATTTTTTAAGATAAGGTGCATAAGATATTATTGACTTGGTTCGGTTCTTAGCTTCCTCGTTGAAAGAATTCTAATCCGCCATTGCTGCAATTCGAATTTGCTTTAATTACTAATTCTTATCAGAAGAAAAAATCAGCAGTGAGCTTGATTTCTACCGATTTCATCTGCAAGAAGGTCCTTCCATATAATTTTTTCAAACAAGAGTAACCACGCCTGTCTCTAGGCCCGGCACCAGAGACATCGAAGGAGTAATGTCACAGGTGAGTCTCGAACCCAGGACCTTGAGAGGAGCATACTCTCAAAGCCCAAGTCTTCAACCACTGCGCCACCCTTTGGGGACGAGTCCTTCCATATAATAAACAACTTAATCCTTTAAATTTGAATTTGGTCGTTGAAATGAACAACCAATATCATCAACATCTTTACTACTTTTTCAGCTTCAATTCACATGTTTTCATGTAAATTGAATATAACACTACTTCAAGCCTTCTTCTTTTTGAATCAGTAATTGTCTAAACCAGCTTATGTGCAACTCGACTAATCTCATTACAAGCTCAACTAACAAACACATAGGAGATTAAATCCTAGGCAGTTGTCCGCCATGATTGAACTCATAATCTCCTAATTCTCTACATTCTTTGACCACTAGTCTAACTCATCATGGTACAACTACAACACTACTCTTCTTGCGACTTAAATACATCAACAACACACAAATGAACCCTACGCGAACTTCAACAAATCGCTCTAGTTAAATCCACAGATTTAAGTAAAAAACGATAAAGTAAAAAATCAGTCCAAATGCAATAAAAATCATCAAGCTACCTCAATGTTTTAAAAATCGGTCGAGGCTTACGCCTCGAGGCGGGAGTAAAAAGCCTCGAGGCTTAAGCCTTGATAGTGAAAAATGACGCCTCAATGCTAACGCCTCTGAGGCTTAAAGGCGTAAGCCTTTTGTTCTTTACATTTTGTGTGAATAATTTAAAG
>JBBMKA010028853.1:1847-59291 GCA_037833695.1 Sechiopsis laciniata
TTCTTTTTTTTCTTTTCATTTGAGTAATTTTATGTGTTGTTGCGGAGTGAATATGTATCTTCGAGAGACAAACGACGTGCATTTGTTTCTGGTTTCACCGGAAGTGCTGGTAAGTAAGTATTTCCATGCCAGGTAGAAAGTTTCTATGATTCTTGGTACTATTGTGTTTTTCTCTTTATAAGTTAAGATTCTATGTAAGAGGATAATTGTTAGTTCTATTATGTTAGGCTAAGTTTGTTTTTGCAATTTTGTATCAGAATCTGCGAGCGGATGCATCTGTTGGAGTAGATCCTTGGTATGTGTCAGTAGACACTGCACAAAAGTGGATTCATTCATTTTCCAAACCACCACAAACTTAGTTGATGAAGTTTGGAAGAATAGACCACCACCAGAAATGAATCCTGTATACACCCACTCGAATGTCCCGGCCGTTCGGTTGAAGATAAGTTGAAGATTTTGAGAAATAAGCTTTCACAAGAGAAAGCTCATGGTTTAATTGTGACTGGACTTGATGAAGTGAGAAAATAGTCGTGTATTATTGTGTTGGTTTTTTCTGGTTTGACCCCCAAGCCTCTGTTTTAGATTTTTATCTATGTCTTAACTCTTACAAGGAATATCTCCGAACTAATATGATGCAATACATTATGAAAATGAAAAATGCAGGTAGCTTTGTTGTACAACATCCGTGGGAGTGATGTGTCATACTGTCCAGTTGTACATGCATTTGCAATTGTGTCATGTTCTGTATCATAAAAAATTATGTATATCAAATTGAAAGGCTACATTGCATTAGAATATCATTCTAGCACTTGATTCAGTAGTTTTTTTTTTTTTTTTTTTGAAGTTCACTATTTAGAGCATAATTTAGAGCGTTGTTTTGTTTTATATTTAACTCGCTTAATTAAGGTTTAGAGCTCATTTGAAATAAATATCTCATCTTCAGGTGCGCTTGTACATGGAGCAAAATGGAATTGAAGTTCGGGATTATGGTTGCAATAATAGTAGACACGTCCTTACTTGCATCTAATCAACTGAACTTGTAATCTTTTGAAAAAGGACCTGAAGTTCGGGCTAATGTGGAAAAAGAACTTAGTTCAATTGACATAGCAGGGTCTAATAGAGCGACAGTACTGGAAAGCCAGAGTTCTGGCTTTATATGGGTCGATCCTGCCCAATGTTGCTATGCTTTATATTCTAACTGGACTCTGATAAGGTTGTCCTGCAACAGTCGCCATTAGCCCTTGCAAAAGCTCTAAAGGTAGCATTTTGATTCCTTGTTGATTTTTTCCCTTCGATTGATATAGTGATGTTTGTTAACTTTCATATAATGTGCATGCATTGAGCCATTACACTGGTGTCTGAAATGATATTAAGGGTGCTAAAGGTGATGAGTTCTGTTAGAATTATATGTATAATATGTATCTTGTATAGTTTACTGCTTTCCTAGATTCAGGCCCATTAGGGTTATTATGTACTCTATATAAAGGCAATGCCTCTCTAATAAGAAATTGCAACGATTCTTTAGTTACATGGTATCAGAGCATTGAGTTTTTTGTTAGTCAAGGGGGTCGTCAGAGAGTGACCGTTATTGTCAGACCACTGCTGGAAAGTCGCTGGAGCGCCACCGCCTCTAGAATCGGGTAGCCCACGTCCCAATCTACAATTTGTCCAAATATCAAAGAATTCCGACCAGCCGTTAGTCTGCAATAGTCACTGAAGTAGTTCGACCGCCGCCAACTTGCAGCCACGTGTGAAGGCGTGGTCCAGCTCCGATTGGACTGTTTTTCATTGGGTTTTGTGCGGGACAGCAAGATCTACAGGTTGGGGTATTTCGTTTTTGGTTTTTGGTATTGGTTTTTCTCGGGATTGACGATTGCACACCGATTTAGGCACTTTTTGCTATTGTTTTTAGATATTTTTTTTATGAAAAAGTACCATTTTTTGCTGATTTTGAGACTATTTGCTGCCCTAGTTTGTTTAATTTGAGTGAATATGGCTGAAGATAAGCATACTAGTGTGATCTATCATTCGATGGAAATTACGAAGCGCAAGTTGAATGGTTTGAATTACCTAGATTGGAGTAGGACGATTAGGAATCATTTACTAAGTAATGAGATGGAGGGTCATATTGACGAAAAATCACCTACGGATGAGGTAGAAAAGAAGTGGTGGGATCGTGATGGTGCACGTCTAAACAACTAGATCACGAACTCAATGAACAATGAGATCATGGACCTGGTGAGCCATTGTTCTACAGTAAAAGAACTCATGAAGTTCGTGAAATTTTTATATTCCGGAAAGGAGCAAGTCATGCAAACATACGACGTCTGCACATCTTATTTTCATGCAGATCGCAATAGGGAGTCCCTAATGACTTATTACACTAAACACAAGAAGAATGGCGCTGAGTTGAACTCTCTAATTCCCTTTAGCGTTGATATTGCGGTACAACAGGATCAGAGAGAAAAGATGGGGGTTATCAACTTTCTGAAGGGTCTTGGACCAGAATATGAAGCCTTTTCTGATCCTGAAAGATACAAGAAGATGGTTAGGAAACTGAACTATTTGACAGTCACAAGACTAGATATATCATACTCTGTGAGTATAGTGAGTCAGTTTATGTCATTTTCCCCAGTAGATCATTGGACAATCGTGGAACAGATTTTGAGCTATTTGAAGTCTGCTCCTGAAATGGGTATATTGTACAAGAATCATGGACACTCTAATATTGAGTGTTTTTCGGATGCTGGCTGGGCAGGCTCTAAGGAAGATAGGAGGTCGACTTTAGGGTACTGTGTGTTCATGGGAGGAAATTTAGTATCGTGGAAGAGTAAGAAACAAAATGTAGTGTCTTGTTCGAGTGTTGATGCGTAATACAAAGCTATGTCACAAGTAACATGTGAGAGAGTATGGCTTGTTCAGTTACTGAACGAGATCGGAGTAAAAACTACGGTACCTGCAAGATTATGGTGTGACAATCAAGCAGGTATCCACATTTGCCTCGAATACAGTGTTTCACGAAAAAACTAAGCACATTGAAGTTGACTGTCATTTTATTCGAGAAAAGATGCAGCAGGTTTGATCTCGACGAGCTATGTGAAGACTGGGGAACAGTTGGGTGATATATTCACCAAAGCGCTAAATGGAGCCCGCATAAACTACTTCTACAACAAGTTAGGCATGATAGACATATTTATTCCAGCTTGAGGGAGAGTGTTTGAGTTATATGTATGATATGTATCTTGTATAGTTTACTGCTTTCCTAGATTCGGGCCCATTAGGGTTATTATGTACTCTATATAAAGGCAATGCCTCTTCTAATAAGAAATTGCAACGACTTTTTAGTCACAAGCTCTCGATTACAAGTTCAATCCATAGTTTTCACCTACCTAGGAATTAATTTCCTACGAGTTTCTTTGACATCCAAATGTTGTAGGGTTAGGTGGTTTGCCCCGTGACATTAGCCAAGGTGTGCACAAGCTGGCCTAGGACCGTCACGGATATGAAAAAAAAATGATAATAGTATAACATATATCTTATTACCTGCGCGTGGTAGTCAGTAACTTTCAATTTATGAAATCATCTTCTTGAAACTTGAACAATAGGATTAAAATGAAATTTTTTTTCCAAGTCCAAAATTTTCTCATTGCTTTATTCTTTGATTGACCAATTATTCTATAGAACTCTGTTGAGTTGGAGGGACTAAAGAATGCACACATTCGGGATGGATTTTTTCTTTTCTTTTAATGAAAATAATAATATTTTCAACATGCTCACGTTGCTGGCATTGCAGATGCTCATTTTGCTAATCGTATTTTAATGTCAAACACTCCTTGTTAGGGACTCGATGAAGCTGACAAAAGTTACCGTAAGTGATAAGCTTGAGACTTTCCGCGCATGAAAGGAGGTCAGCTTCATTGTTAATATGTTTCATATGTACCCTTATGCATGTTGTTCACTCTCTTTAAAATATATACACAATACAACGAAGAATATTAGGTGGTTAAATTTTGTTTGCCTTTTTTTAGAATTTTATCTGCAACCAATTGGATGTTCAGCAATGTAGAATATGTTTCTTAAGAAAAAACCATGCGGACTATGTAGATAAGATATATTAAAGGACGTTTCATGTATCTAAACATATACGTTTGCCAGTCATGGCACAAGAGATAGTCTAGCAGACTAAATCCAGGCTTTCTTTAGGATTAGTTTCATGAAAATAGATAAACTTGAACGACTGTTCTTTTTCTTCTCTTGATGTAGGTTACGATGAAATGGATATATTTATTTGAAATTTTATTATAGCATGAAAATAGCCCTGCAATTTGCATTGGCTGAAGCCTGACAGTTCCATGTACATACTGCTCCTACTCCCAGCATGTGACATCAGCTAACTGAAACTTCACATTCTTTTGCAATGAAAGTTTTTCCTCATTAAAAAAGAAAAAGACTAGAAAAGACAATCTATAAGGTATCCGATACCTTACGGGTTCCAGAAAATCACAGGACAATACCAAATACCAGGAATATAGAAATAACAGCAGAAATCTAAATATATTAAATAGCATATTCAGAATCCGACTAATACTTCAATAGAACCTAATAGCTGTAACAAGATGAATGATAAAAGAGAACGATAAAGAAAACGATAGCTAACTGGTGATGTTCGAGAGCCACCGGAACCTCTCCTCCAAGTCACTATGACTTAACCTCTACAAAATAAGATTCCCTCTACTCTCCTTTCTTTACCCTATTTATACCCCAAGAGTCTCCCCTTTTTCACCTTTACAACAATAAACTACCGATTTGCCCTTTCTAAAATATTGACAGCAACTAAGGTCCTTACACAACCCTCCCCTAATTTACCACTTTCGTGTGAACTCCGCACCACCGACTTTCCTTCCTTGGGTTCACGCTTCTTCTTGCTAGTGCAAATGAAGCAAACTAGCGACCATACATTTTGTTTGTACTTTTCAGTATTTCAGAGGCTAAAGTTTTCCTACAATTTCATCCGTTGGTTCAAATGCTGCAATTATACATTATGGGCCACAAGTGCAGAGTTGGATCTTGCAAGCATCTATCTTTTTGACTCGGGAGCTCAGGTTAGTTGGACATTCAAACCTTAAGTGATGCCAACCACGATCTTTACATTCTGCTTTGACTTCCTCTTACCACGATGGTTGTACTTTTCATTGATGTAATTACTTCTATTTCAATTCTTCTCTTTTTGTTTGTGTCTTTCTAGTATTTGGATAGAACAACTGACATCACACGGACAGTCCATTTTGGATTTACCTTCAGCACATGAAAAGACTTGTTATACTACAGTGAGTTACATTAGCTTAATTATTAATGAAAAAGTTCAATGCTCTGTGTACTTTTTTTCTCTTGTCTGTACTAAACCAACCAGCTTTACACATTGATGTGGTCTCGAAAGAGATTACAAAAATAACTACGCCAGTTGGTCAAGGTCACATAGGATCGTAATTAAGTAAGATATTAGAGAGTAAAACAGTCAGAAGCCGTTAAACTTAAGATATACCATTGTTCAAAAACCTTTCAAGAGGTACTTACCTTCAAAGATTTTCTGGTTCCTTTGTTACTCTCTCCCTTTGAGCTCATAAAAGTTCAGCACCATTTCCTGACATGAATTTCTTCCAAATTTCTTGTGCTGTTAGAAGAAAAAAAATACTCCTCTTTGATATCTAGTTCCATAGAATGATAGAATCAATCAGCCACAGCATCAATGTAAACTTTTCTAAACCTAATTTTCTTACTGTGGGGTTTTGTTTACAAGTGCTTTTCTCGAAGATCGGACTGATCCATGAAGGGGATAAAATCCATTCTGTTGTGATTGGGAGAGAGGTTTTCTGGAGGCATATATCTTTCTTGTCAGGATTGTTAGTTTCAGCTAGGTTATAGTTTGCTTCCACCGTTCAAAAATTGCTCTGATTGAAGATGGATAGATTTCTGTTTTTTTTTTTCAATTGAAAACCAAGAAATCGAAGCTTTGCTCCAATAAAGTTCATTTTGAATAACATAAATGGAATAGTTGTTGGCTTAGCTATTTAGTGAGCTGTTGTTTGTTCTACATTGTCATGAGGTTTCTCTAAAAGCTCGGCTAAATGATTATCTTAGAATTTGCTGGCGTTCACGTTATGTACAAATGGAGATTACCAAAATATATTCTTTTACTATATGTCTCAGCCGGAGTTCTTAAGGGTGTGTTTGTTTTTAGTAAAAAAGAGTGGAGTGGAAGGGAATGAAGTGGTTAATAGTAGTTTGGAGTAGTTAACTACTCATTTTGTGATTGAGGTTAATAGTAATGGAGTAATTAGACTACTTGTTTGGAGATTAGGATTAATAGAAATTGAGTGATAAATTTAATGTAAAATTTAATAAAGCTTAATGTGATATTTGATAGAAGGGTTGGAGAGTGATTAAAAATGGTTGAGAATAATTGTTTACTACAGGAGTGATTGTTAACCACTCCTCTTCTACTAAAAACAAACATAGCCTAAGTCATTCTATATGTTAAAAAAAAAAAAAAAAAAAAAAATTCATTATATATGAACTTTATAAATTTATACTGCTATTTGGATTTGTCTAAACTGAAGCGACATCTTGACTGACAGATCTCAATGGCCATATTGCTTTGGGAAATGCAAGATTTCCAAATGGCACAAATGGTAGAAGTTCTCACTTTTCTACTCTGTATTTTGTTATCCCAGTACAGTAAGCTGATCAAAGAAACGTTGACTTCTTATTCGCAGGCCTGTTCTTGCTCGAGTTCCTTTATGGAAGGACGGTCTGGATTATCGACATGGCACTCGCCATGGAATTGGTTCTTTCCTGAATGTTCATGAAGGTAAAGAACTACCGTGACTTTCGCATTTCTTATTCAGTAATTAGTAATGTTCAAAGTAATGATTTCTTAGCTATTTTGAGCAGGACCTCATTTAATTAGTTTCAAACCACATGCTCAAAATGTTCCACTTGAAGCTTCAATGACTGCAACCGTTGGTAAGTAAAAGGAAGTCATTGATATTATTACACTTACTACTGAACTCTTTTGTTAGATGGGCTTTACTTTCGCTTCCCACTTTATTTGATGTCTTTTCACCCCTTCTCCTCCCTCGCCTTTTTTTTCTCTAGAGTTTGTTTGTGTTTTAAAAGGCACGTGCGCCTGCTCAAGGCGCACGTCTGACACCTTAAGCGTCGCGTCATCTCGCCTAGCTCACGTTAAAAGGCGAATGCCTTCCATTGATTAATTATGAAAAAAAGAAATCAGAAGTTTGACTGACCCTAAATGCAAAAATCTTCGCATTTAGGGTTTTTTTTTTGTTCTTTATTTACTAAAAAATTAACATTTACTAATTTTTAGGATATCCTTTTAAAATTTTACTTCAATTATGCTATCTCTCATTTATAAATATTCTTATCTATAGTGCGTCTCACTAATAGAGATGTCCACGGGGTGGGGCGGTGCGGGGCTGGCTGTCCTTGCGAAATGCATCATTTTTTTCACAGGGATCACGGTGGGGATTCTCCGCCGGATAATTCGCGAGGATCGAGTTCTCCGCGGGGAATTTTTTCCATTCAATTTTTTTTTTTTTTAATTATAATCTTAAATAATCAAATTTTCTTATAAAATATTTATAAGTTTCAATTATATTCTAGAAAAAAAATATTCATTTGAATATATAATTTCACTAAAAAATATTTATTTTATTAAAAAGTAAAGTAATTAAATGCGATAAAAATAATTTTAATAAAAAAATTGTAAATTGAGTGGGAATATTGGGGATGGAGAATGCATTCCCCGGTCCCGTTTCTCCCACGGGGAATTTTTTCTCCCCGTCCCCTTTCCCCGCCTAACCGGGGATTCCCTGCTCGTGGGGATCCAACCCCGTGGGAAAAATGGACAACAAAAAAGCTCATTTTTTAGTCTATTGCAAACTCAGTATCTTCCTTGGATATTAGAAACATAAATCGCTTAGAATTTTAGTCCTAGAACCATATTTTATTGATACTTATAACTGCAAATCTCAGAGCCTGGCTATTACGAGGATGGTGCCTTCGGTACTAGATTGGAGAACGTACTTGTTGTGAAGGATGCTAACACAAAATTTAATTTTGACGAGATAGGCTACTCATCATTCGAGCACATATCATGGGTAAAACTCTTATATTCGTTTATAGATGTCGGTCAACTTATACTTATCGATCTATCGTAAAATAGAGAAGCGATTTCTTACCATGGTAGTTTTTTGTTGTTGGGCAGGCACCATACCAGAAAAAGTTGATCAACACAAGTCTTCACATATCTGAAGAATTGGATTGGGTGAACAGTTACCATTCAAAATTTAGGGATATTGTTGCTCCATATTTGGATGAATCTGAGTAGGTATGGCTGAATAAAGCCACTGAGCCAATAACTGCCAAATCTATGGGAAAAAAGATTTGAGGTAGCCATCTCATTTCTTTCAATAATGTCATCATATTTCCAGTATTTTAAATAGTGAAGCATTATCACTTCGTTTTTTTTTCTCTCCCTCTTCTTTTTTTTTATTTTTTTTTCTTTTATAATTTTTATTTTATTTTATTATTATTTTATTTACTTATTATTATTATTTTTTATAATTTTAAGAACATTCATTCAAAGGCGCACTGTGCAAAACCGAACCAATATTCTTGAAAATAGCAGAGCAAACACAAAGGGGAGATTCCCCCTCCAAAAATGAGAGGAGTTCCTATCCAAACATGGATGTTATTAGAGCTTAAATAACCACATTGTGAAGCATTATTACTTTTCATCGCTGTATCCAACACAAACTAATATTAGCATTATCTAAATGAGTTTTAAACATCCTGCTTAATAAAACCGGTTGAAGCTCCTACCCTAGGTCATCCAACATGTATACATTGTGGTGGGTGGTTTGGAAATTTGCTTTATCATTTCAAAATCTCGGTCTAAATACTATATGTAGTATTAAGTATGAAAGGACCCGAGCATAAGTTTTCATGCCTTTATTTTTTGTTAAATTATAATAAATACTCCTGAACTTTAAGTATTGTCTAAAAAATATCCTTGAAGTTTGAAAAGTCTCAATAATATTTCTTACCTTTCAATAATGATAATAAAAAAAAAAAAAAAAAATGCACCTGCCATTTATAATATCTAACAAAACTGTGAATTGGACAATACAAAGAAATATATATATATATGGCATGTTGTGGCAATTATGTAGCTTAAATTATTTGGGTTTTTACAAAATGACCCTTCATGTTAGGTTAAAACAATTTCACTCTAAAAATAGGGGTAAAGAAACCACGACATTTTCACAATTTCCTCCTGACTGTTTTGAGCGGAGACTGTGGAAGAAGACCCTGTTAAAGGTAAATATTTAGGGTTTTCATCTTCTTTTACTACTTCTTTGATTTTTTTTCTTTTTTTTATGGTAAAGTGATGTATCCATGGAAAAACATCGACTTACCAAAATATTTGAACAATGTTTACAATCGATAGTTCCAAGTCTATATATTTCTAAGAACTTTAGATTTCATTGATTGATTATTTATTTATTTTTAATGTTAGCTTGATGATTCCATGATGTTAAACCATGCCTGAGTTTTTTTCTTTTTCTTTTTCACAAGTATTATTAGACATAATTCTTTTCATATTTGTGCTTGAGCGAGAACTCACAAATTTTGTGAATTGCGATGTTGTCGTATAAATCTGGCATTCTTTATTCTTTAAATTCTTTTATTGTTGTGGTTTTTCCTACATCAACAAACTAGATTAGTCAGAACTTATATGAATTGCGAAATACGCTAAAGCTAGCGCATATTACACACATTCATGCATCAAATCAGTTTAAATTTTCAATTCGTAATCCGTTGTATATTTTGAAATTTCTTATCATAAAAGCTTATTTAATCATGATAATCTCTCGGTTCAAGTAAGATTTTGATGCTAAGTGAATGTTATTACCTTCAAAATAACTCTTATTAAAATTTAATAGATATTAAATGGCTTTTATTATGCATGCCTTAGTTTTATTTGATGTGTGCACCACGTGCGGAGTTTCTTACTGAGTTTTCTAAAAAAGTCATTGACTACATGAGAAGGATCTAGTACCTTCCTCTTACTCCAACTTCCAGAATACAAAATAAGCAAACGTGATTTATGAGAAAAAAAACAAGGGAATCCTTTTTTGTTGCATTAGTTTTGGTTTCACAACTTCAAGATAAACCATCTAATGATGAAAAAAAGACATGATATTGAAAAATTCACAACTCAAAAGTAGGAAAATTCCTTATTGTCTGATCCAACTATATAGTGACTCACAACTCATTGTAAATCATGTGATGGGAACATACTAAGCCAAAGAACAATGGATGGCAATATATTTAAACAAGGTAAAAGACCTACTAACACAGTTCGCTTCAACAAAAATGAATCAAATCCCATATTCATCCTAATTAGGTGTGACATATGACCTAGAAGAAAGTCGAACGGTCCGAGTGAAAATACTAGACGCACCCAGCACCACGTAGAAGAAGCATGCGCAATCAATGAAATAGAACAATAAAAATGTTGGATGACCCTACTAGACAAGTATCTAGTTTATAATGAAATCCTTGAAAATAAAAAGAAGCTCTATGATTAAGATATCAAGCGGCCTACTATGTAATGCAAAGTGATTATGTCAAAAAAGGTTACTCATTACCATTACTTAAATGTCTCAATCTAGAGGAAGTTGATTATGTCATGAAAGAGATGCCTGAAGGGGTATGTGGAAACTATTATGAAGCACGTTCATTGTCAAACAAGGTAATAAGACAAAGATACTACTGGGCAACAATGGCAAGTGACACTCACACCTATGCACATTCATGCGACCAATGCCAAAGGATTGGCCAAGTAATCAAACAACCACTAGAACTGGTTAAAAGGATAACAAGACTTTGGCCATTCGCACAACGGGGAATGAGTTTGATAGACCCTTACCACAAGGAAATGGGCAAACAAAATTTATAGTGGTAGCAGTACGTTATTTCACCAAATGGACAGAAGCAGAGGCCTAAGCCATAGAAAAAAAAGTCACTAGCTTCATTTGGAAGAACATTGTTTGCCGATTCGAAATACCCCATACCATTATTACATATAATGGACGACAATTTGACGACATAGCGTTCTGACAGTTTTGTTCAGAGCTCTTAATGACCTTGAATTTTTCATCACTAAGCCACCCACCTACAAGCTAATGGACAGGCAGAAGCTGTCAATAAAATAATTAAGAAAAATCTAAAAGCTAACCTCGAAGGTTTGAAAGGGTCATGGGCTACCAAAAGTACTTTGAGCATATCATACAACACCTCACATCTCTATCAGAGAGACTCCATTTTTGTTAGCCTTCAAAACAGACGTTGTAGTCCTCATAGAGATTGAAATTTTGTCCCCTCGTATTGAGCAATATGATGTCAACCCAAACGAACGATCTCTTCGATTAAATCTAGTTAATGTTAATGGAACACCGAGATAGAACCCATTTATGGGTTGCAAAATACAAAAATTGGATAGCTCGATATTACAACTCTAAGTTGTATACCATTTTAAAGAAAATTAATTGATATTCCGTCGGGTTATGCCCAATTCTAAAGATCCAAAACCACTGAGTCTTGGAGTCACACATGAGAAGTACAATATACAGTTATTAAACTAGTACGACCTAACACTTACAACTTGAATGACTTAGATGGGAAAGCGATGCCACATCCATGGAATGCCCAACATTGAAAGTTGTATTGTCAGTAAAATTATGGCTAAACACTTCATTCACAAAGAAATGTTCCTCACCAAACATTGTTGAAATTTTAAAGCATCCATCAACATTTCTTGCACCAATTGTAATTAAGAAAGAACACCTCAAAACCATAACGCACATTCAGTCCTTGAAAATAAAAATCAAGGGTAGAGGCATTTGTGATGGAAGAAAATCAATTAACAAAGCATCATCAACGAATAAGAAGCACAACTAAATCCATATAGCAGTGTCACCTGAACCCAGACTGGGCACCGCGCTAGGGATCAGAGCTCGTTCTGAGAGATAGACACTAACTCCGCCAAAGGGTGGGTAATGCCATTGATCCCTTATTTAAAGCCCATCAAATGTTAGATAATGTTACCAGTTCACCAAAGAAAATTTCTTTTTGGGTAAATGACTTAGAAACCTCGCGTCGAGCAAGTGGAAAATATCCACCTAAATCAAGGGGGATTGTCTACAAGCAAAATGTATCGTCGAAGCAAAACATAATGACAACGTTAGATATCTATAGTTATGCTTTAAACATAAATGCTCGATTGGCAATCACGTCAAATAAGTTTATATATATGCGTTAGACAATTAAATTTAGGAAAGCTATTATGAATTCTCCGATTGATACATGTCAGTTGATAAGCCAATCTCTCGACTTACTTAGGCATCAAAGTGTCGGTGGTCGCGCCCCGACCCCCTCTCATTATTTATCTATTTTGCAAGTTTCTCGTGTTCCCCTTCATTACAAATTCACTCTTGATAGTTATTTCACAAAATTCAGTATCAACCATATCGAAATAAGAAAAATTGAGATTGTTCGAGTTACTTTCATAAAGTCTTAAAACTCAACGTAAATATATAGTTTTAAGT
Organism: Sechiopsis laciniata; assembly: GCA_037833695.1. Taxonomy (NCBI): domain Eukaryota; kingdom Viridiplantae; phylum Streptophyta; class Magnoliopsida; order Cucurbitales; family Cucurbitaceae; genus Sechiopsis; species Sechiopsis laciniata. Next base: position 14,540 of record JBBMKA010028853.1, read on the forward strand.
TAGAATGCTTAAATAAATATTTTTGAACTTGTTAATCATATTTTTTAATTAAAAGAAAAGGAATTGTATTAAATGGAATATGGTATGATAAAAGAGAAGATGCCATTTCATTTTGTTTTTCTTTATAAAAAAATTATTTTGACTAAGGATAACCGATAATAAATAATCATAGACGTATAAGGGATGCATGGCTGCATATGAGATGAGATATAATCATAGACGTATGAGGGATGCATGGCTGCATGTGAGATGAGATGAGACCTTATTTGAGGTACATAGAGATGAGATAACAAAAAAAAAGCTTTTTCTTTTTTTATAAAAAAAAACTATCTTATGTTTTTTGGGTTAAATAATAAAATTATCCTAAAATCTTTTATCATTAACATACGTATGAAAAATATAACCACTATCATAAAGATGATAAGTAATATAAAATCAATATCTTACCACACTTGATAATATAATGTTCATATTCAAAAGAAACGTAGTTTCAATGACATCACGTACGATAATCATGAGGTTAAAGTTTTGAATCTCCCACACCTAAATATTGTTGAATTAAAAAAAAAAAATAATGAGTAAAAACTTTACACAATAAAAAATAAAGTTAAACTAGTCTAAAATATGTATAGGTCATACATGACTTTTTTTTTCAACATTTATTAGACTTAAATAATAAAAATAAATTTAAAAGTATCAAGATTCTTATTTTTTTTTTTGAAAAAGATCATGAATTAAAATTTAAAAAAATGTTTAAACTAGTCATTAGATACTTAAATCTTGACAGCAATTTATTTTTTATTTTTAAAAAGAAACTTTTTTCTCGTATCTTTTATACGTTCACTTCCATATTTATCGAAAGTCAATAAATTGTCAATAAAATACACCGATTAATATGCAACATTAAATCAAACATTGAAAACATTTATCTTATTACTCATTGATGTTTCTACCAAACCATAAACACTTTTCAATTTTGTAATCAATTATTTTTTGTAGGTAAAAGTGAACTCACTTTTATTTTGATAATATTTATTACATGTGAGTAAGAGAGTGACCTTCATATTTTGGAATTTATTATTATTTTTTTTGTCATGTAAAATAGATTTCAATGGAAAATCTAAATCCACCCCTACTACTATCTTAGAGTGTGTTTAGTGAAGTAAACTATTTTTTATTTGAATCTCATTTTTATAACAAACAAATGAGTTCAATATTGTTAAAAAAAAAAAAAGTTCAATACTTTTAAATTTATGGTAAATTATGAATAAAGTTGAATGTAACAATTACTTAATTTTATTGTTATTTCAATAATAAATTTATGTACATATTATTAATATTAAAAAGAAACACATGATTTTTTTATCAATGACTTAAATTTTCTAAAAGAAAAAAAAATCTAAATTGTGTTAAGTGGAGTAAACTATTTTTTATTTGAATCTCATTTTTATAACAAACAAATGAGTTCAATATTGTTTTAAAAAAAATTCAATACTTTTAAATTTATGGTAAATTATGAATAAAGTTGAATGTTACAATTACTTAATTTTATTGTTATTTCAATAATAAATTTATGTACATATTATTAATATTAAAAAGAAACACATGATGTTTTATCAATGATTAAAATTAAAAAAAAAAATTTAAATCCACCCCCTACTACTATCTTAGAGTGTGTTTAGTGGAGTAAACTATTTTTTATTTGAATCTCATTTTTATAACAAACAAATGAGTTCAATATTGTTAAAAAAAAAGAAAGTTCAATACTTTTAAATTTATAGTAAATTATGAATAAAGTTAATTTTATTGTTAGTTCAATAACAAATTTATGTACATATTATTAATATTAAAAAGAAACACCTAATCTTTTTTTATCAATGATTTAAATTTAAAAAAAAAACAATGATTTTTTCAATTTTAAAATTATAAATACAACATTTTTTTTTTAGGGAGGAGAGATCATTAATCCTATAAAGAGGGCACAACTGCTCTTAAATAAATGAGAGTCCATGAAATCAAACAATCAAACTACTAAACCACCAATTCTTTGAGTTTATAAATATAACATTTATATCATCTCTAAACACTTTTTTTTTTTTTAATGAAAATGATTAAACTAAAAAATGAAAATTATTTAAATTTTTTATAAATAAAAAATATTAGCCATATATCACGAGACAGGGAGTGGAATCTCTTTAGGATCGATTCCACCCTTTAGAAATTGGTTAATATTTGATTTAAAAAAAAAAAAAAATTTAATTTTTAAAATTCAAATTTATTTAAATAAACATTTGATATATAATAAAAATTGACGCTATCTGCTTCAGCTCGACGCTAAAATATAATTATTTAACAAGTAAAAATGAACGTCATTGTGCTTCTTCTCGACGCTTACAGCTTGTTTAAATACGCAGGGCAGCGCCTCAGAAATCAGTCCGCCATTTTGTTCGTTTGGTTCCTCTTCACAAATCAGCGACTCACAGCCCTTTCCTAGGTTTGCTCTTTTTCCTTTCGATGATCTCGTTGATTCTATTTGTTAGTTCATCTCTCAACTCCATGATCTACTTCACAATCTGCTGCTGTTTCAATTTCGTTAATTCGTCCATTCAATGTTCGAATTCGATTCCTCTATTTTATTTCGCCCTCTTTTTCTTCTTGTTTCTTGATTTCTTGATTGGAAGAGTTGTAAAGTTCATCGAATAATTTGTCCGATCGATTTCTGTTCTTGTGGAAATTAGAGTCCGATAAGTGATTTTCACTCTTACAGGTACCTCTGAATGTCTACATTTGCGAATCCCAACCCTAATAAATCCTTTGAGGTAACCCAATTTCTATTTTGTAGATTTTCTTTTTCGGCTTACTCTGTGAATCTGTTTGACGCTTAGTTCACGTCTCTTCTTAGGTTGCTCAACCTCCGAGCGATTCTGTGTCCAGTCTTAGTTTTAGTCCCAAGGCCAATCACTTGGTTGCCACTTCATGGGATAATCAGGTTCGTTTCTTTTATCGCTTCTTTTTCTCTATTTTTTCTGCTTTTACTTCTTTATTTACTTTTTCCATTTATTTTCTATCCACTTTACGGTTTAGTTTTATGAGAATTGGGAAGGTTTGATCACTATGTTTAAGTGGGCAGTGGGTAGTAGAAGGAGCATAAATTTAATTTTCTCTCCGGTAAATAGCAGGGGTCATGTGTTGTATGAAGATGGAGTAGAGTTCTTTCTTTTACTCTTGCTTTGTTCCGCATATTCATCCTAGACTGTTTTTGAAGGGTGCAGACTAGTGTCCTAAATCGGATAATGACACCTCGAAGTTGGTTGCCCACTTCTCTCTTGAATAAGTGAGAAAGTTGGTGTTCGGCTTTGATCGAAATAAGGCCCCTGGTCAGGATGTGAATTTATAAGCTTAATGACTTCTGCAGGTTCGTTGTTGGGAAATAATGCAAAATGCTGGTAATGTTGCCAGTACGCCTAAGGCTTCTATATCTCATGATCACCCGGTATGTGACAATTTATTTTCAATTTTGTGGTCTAATTAATGTTTTGTTGATTCAAGGTCGAAAATGTTGTAAACTTATCTTGTATATTGCTTTTTGGTTTAGGTTTTATGCTCAGCGTGGAAGGATGATGGAACAACTGTGTTTTCTGGGGGTTGTGATAAACAAGTTAAGATGTGGCCCTTACTGTCAGGTGGTCAAGCCATGACTGTAGCTATGCATGAAGCACCTGTCAAAGAAGTTGCCTGGATCCCTGAGATGAGCCTATTGGTCTCTGGAAGTTTGGACAAGACATTAAAGTATAACACTTATCTCTTGATTCTTAAATTTATCTATATGATCTCTTAAAAATATATTTTTATATATATATATATATACACACACACCTATATCTTTATGAATTTTGAACGTGTATTATGTGAAGTTCATATAATATCTTCAATGAGTAGAACCGTTTCATTGTAATATGTTTTGTCCTAACTCCTAAGAGTTAATCTTATAAATTTGAGTATGTGTTTTGTTTTAAATTGAAATAAGTGTGTGTTTTCCTTCAAGTAAAACTTTAAAACAACAGGCTTCTATGATAAAAACTTTATTCGAGCATTTTGTTGGAGCACGTGGCAAGACAAAATAGGAAAATTTTAAAGAAAAAGAGTACTTTCACAACCTTTTTGATGCTATAGTTTCTTTGGTTGTTACTTGGTGAAAGGTCTCCCCTCTTCAACTACTATAGCTTTTCCACCCTCCTATCCAATTGTATAGATATTTTGTAAATTCTCCCTTACGGTTTATCTCCTACAATTTCATAAGTGAAATTGTTTCTTATTCCTAAAAAGAATCCTTTAAATCAGCCTGATTCATCTCATCTTGAAGGAAGATGATATTGAAAATAAGTGAGTTCATGTCAATTTAGCACTTGTTGGTTTAATATTCAGGAACTTGCATCATGTTAATCTCTCATTTAATATGATGCATAGTATCAAATGTCCTCTTCAATGAATTGTCTTTTCCTAGTCTTACATGTCCACCCTTCGTGCCATTGTGTGTCACCATGTGGAAGAATCATCGTAGATCATGGTAGGATACCTATGTTTTCTAATTATAATTAAAACAACTTTGATGGGTTTTTTCTATCAATTTAGATATTGGGATACAAGGCAGCCAAACCCAGTGCATACACAACAACTTCCAGATCGCTGTTATTCAATGTCAGTGAGATATCCACTAATGGTAGTTGGTACGGCAGATAGAAATCTAATAATTTTTAACTTGCAAAATCCTCAGGTACTCGTTTTTCTAACCTTCTTCTCCTCTATTTTAATAGCTGAAGTTGTGTATAAATGCTATTTTTATTTATGTTTCATATTTCAAGTCTAATACTGTCAAGTGGTGACAGAGTGAATATAAGAGAATTGTGTCACCCTTGAAGTATCAAACAAGATGTGTAGCTGCCTTTCCTGATCAGCAAGGGTTTTTGGTAATATTTACATCCCTGGTATTGATTGGTTTAAATAATTAATTTCATTGTAGTGTAAATCATATATTTATGTCTTCATGATATTTTAGTTACAACTACTTTAAGGTAGGGGTGTACATGGGTTGGGTTGGGTATGGTTAAGGGTAATTTTTGGACCAACCCAAAAATTTTGGGTTGATCACTTTTTTAACCCAACCCAACCCAATTAGAGAACAACCCAACCCAACCCTATATTTTTGGGTTGGGTTGGGTTCATCGGTTCAAAAAATTATAAGTTGAAGGTGCGATTACGAATTCGACAAGAACACTAATTGTTTCAATTTCTAGAAGTCAAAGTTTGGTATAAAATTTATGCTAAATATTTGTTAAATCTTTGAATGTAAAGCGACAAATCAAAAGATACATGGTGTATGCCCAAATATAAAGCTAATTTTGCAAAGAAGATGAAATTATTAAAAAAAGATAATAATTAATTTTGAATTTTAAAAAATATTGTATTCAATCTAATAAAAGAGTAAAAGATTAGGTAAATTCTTGAGGAAAAAGAGTTTTGAGAAAGATGAGAATTAACTTGTTCCATAAAATAAAATGGCAAAAAAAAAAAAGAACATAAATTTAGAAGTGGCAGCATTCTACTTTAAATCTGTATAAAAACTATGAAAAAAATAAGTCAAGATAAGTTACAAAACTAGGCCTCGAACCAAGGCCAGTGTACTTCCACTAGACCATCAGCACTTTTTTAATACATAAAAATGTTAAATTATAAATATTTCAATTCGGGTTCGGGTTGAACCCAATCCAAAACCCTTGAACCCGAGAACCGACCCAAAAAACCGGGATTTTTAAAAATGTAACCCAACCCAAATTTTAAAAAACATAACCCAACCCAACCCTTACGGTTTGGGTTGGGTAATCGGGTTACCAGTTTTTTTGTACACCCCTACTTTAAGGTGCTTATTTCTGTACTTTCTTTTACTTGCTTTTAGATGCTCTGAATGAGTTAAATTATTTGATTCCTTAAGTTGATCATATTGTTAAGTTTCTTAATTCAATTCATGAACCATTCCAGGTTGGTTCAATAGAGGGAAGGGTTGGTGTTCACCACCTTGACGATTCTTTGGCGAATAAGAATTTCACTTTCAAGTGCCACAGGGATGGATCTGAGATATATTCTGTCAACTCCTTGAACTTTCATCCGGTAAGTTTTAATACATTAGGCTATTTATTTTGAAGCATAAAAAGAAAAATCAGCAAACACCAAAACCTTAACACAAAATCCCAACATTTTTTTGCTAAAGAACTATGAATCCAGGGTAAAAAAAGTCTTCTCCAGTTTTGAGCCCTGTGAATACAGCCTTCTTACACAGTACATACACGACCTCTTGTAGATCATGGGAGACCTACTATTTCTTTTACCATGAATTTACTTGAAACGCATACATGTAGATGGAAAACTCTATGTTTATCTATCCCTCAATCTAGATGAAGGCTATCAATTAGCTGCAAAAGATTACAAGCTTCTTTCACTTCCTCATCTCCAACATTTATTCCAGTAATGATTCATCATCATCATCATCTATGGCTTGCCCCCCGGATTTCTAAGTTTTAGTAAACCACCCAAAATCTTATTTTCCATGTATTCTAGCTATCAGGTCATGCTATTTCTCATGATTTGTCTAAAGTTATCAGGTGCTATGTCAGATTACTATTCGGAGGATTTGTGGAAAGTTATCTGTGAGTTTTATGAAATGGGTATTATTGATTCTAGGATGAATGAAACCTAAGTGTACCTTATTTTGTAGAAAGAGAATGCTAGAAAAGTAAAAGACCAAGGCCAACAAGCCTTGTAACAAGCTTGTACAAGATTGTTGTTGTGGTTTTGGTCAATAGGTTGAGGATTGTCCTTCCTAATATGATTTCCAAGACTCAAGAGCCTTTGTAACCAGGCAGAAAAATTCTAGATTAAAATCTTATTGCGCTTGAGGCCAATGAGAAAGCTTATGATCTCATGGATGGAAATTTCTTGAATAAAGTTTTGGAGAAGAAGAGCTTTGAGGTCAAGTGGAGATCGGTCTTGGATGTGGTATTATGTTAGATCAACTAATTTCTTCATCTTCATTAATTAGAGACTAGACGTGAAAGTTTTGCAACTAGGGAATCAGACAAGGTGGTACACCTACACTTTTGCCCTTTCTTTTCTCTTGCTGTTGAATGTTTTAAGTAGGATTGTGTCGATGAAGGTGGTTTAAGGGTGTGCAAGAAGATTTAACGTGGGGTAGGACTTTGTTCTTTTTTTTCTTTTTAGCTTGTTCTTACTTCTTGACACTATTTTCCTATGGGGTGAAAACTCTTTCATTAATCTTAGTAGATCAATGTTTTCTTTGAGGTTATTTATGCTTTTCGGATAGATAGGGCACGAGTTCTATTTGTGGCTTAAACTACTCTCATGAGGAGCTTTCCTTGTGGGTCCAGGCCGTGAACCAAATTCATATTATAGGTAGGTCTCCGCTTACTCTTATCCAAGCTGTAAGTGGGATTCCAAGTTTTGGTACCCGATTCTTGAAAAATTCAGAAGAGATAGGCTAGTTTGAAAAAAGTTTTCTTTAAAGGGTGGAGACTCACTCTTGTTCGGGATCTTTTATGTGGAAGTCCAAGGTTTTTCTTATCTTTATTTAGGATCCTTGTCTACGCTTGAAAGGTTGGTGAGAAACTTCATGTGGTAGGGGTGAGGATCTTATTTAGGATCCTTGCCTATCGAGCTTGGAGGCTTGAGGATTGGGAGTTTAAGACTTCACAAGATCTCTTAGCCTAGTGATTATGACATGTCTTCACAGAGGTTGACTCACTGTGGTATAGGGTGATTGTGAGATGGTAGGATCCTCACCCTTTTGGTGGGTCTCAATGGCGAGTCGAGGGGCCTCACTAGAAATCTCTAGAAAACTATTTCTTCTTGTTTCCTCTCTTTTTCTCAGTTTATCAGGTGCTTTGTCAAGGATTGTTTAAGAGCTTATTTTGGGAGGACCTCGACCATTAGTTGTGCGATAAACCTCTTTGCTTGTTATTTCCTAGCCTTTACTTCCCTGCAGAGAAGAGGTTGCTCTCGGTGGCCTTTGTGTCGTCCTCTCCTCCTTCCTCGTTGTTCTCCTATGGCTTTGTTTGTCGTCCTCATACTGATATTCAGGGAGGGATGTAAGAATTTGGATCCTTGATCTTTCTAGGATTTTTTGTTATTCCTATTTTCTTTCTTTGTCTCTACACATCCTCGAGACTTCTATCTTTGCCTCTCTCTGGAAGAGTGAAATTCCTTAGAAGGTCAGGTTGTTTGTGTGTCAAATTTTACTTAGGAAGTTCAACACTTAATTTTGTTCAAAGGCACTCTTCCTTAGGTTTGTTCATGTAATGGTCCATCATTTGTCGGAGACATGAGGAGAATCGGTCTCATTTGCTTTGCGAGTGTGAGTTTGCTAATGATTTGTGCGATCGTTGGAGGAGTTTGTTTGAGGTCAAAGGGGTGCACAATAGAGATGGATGTTCTCGGTTGGAGGAGGTTTTTTTGCATCCCCTTAAGAAGAAAGGCAAAGTGTTGTGGCAGACCAACTTCTTTGGAGTGTTGCGAGGGATTTGAATTGAGAGGACTATTATAATTTTTAAAGGTCAAGAGAGGTTGGGTAAGGAAGTCTGGGAACTTGTTAGGATTAATGCCTCCTGAAGTCCTCATTAGAGTTGTTTGACCTCGGTCTAGTTCTTTCGGATTGGAGTCACTTCAATGGAAGTTCGGTTTCTTACACAAAAAACTTGAAAGCCGTTTTGCTCTCCAGGAATCTCCAAACCATTTGGCCGATGAAGAGGTTTATTCTTTTTTTATCCAACACCTGAATTGTCAATTCACAAAAGTCTTGGCAATTGTATTCCTAGAAACTACTTGCTTGACCTCTTGTCTTTAAAGAAACATATTCAATCCCAGTTATAGGGGTCTAAGGTCCGACATCTGGGTTATAAAAAAAAAAAAAAAAAATTCAACTTCATGACATTTGAAACATGGGCTTATAGTAGTATCCAGGAAGTTTTGGAAGTACTGCTTTCGATGATATTATCCTTCTTTTAGACTAATTTCTTCCTTTTAGAGATAGAGATGCACTAATTAGTTTAAGGTTTATCCCTCAGAAAAGCCAAAAGTTTTCAATGTATCAACTTTCTTGTGGTTTTTTTTCTATAATAAGAGTTCAGACCTCCATTTTTTATTATGACTTTACCCAAAGGCATCTCTATCTTTGAAGAAGGAAGAAATTCATACTTGTAATCTGAAGTTCGTTTTAATAATTTTCTATTGTGATAGTGGACTGTTCTTTACTATTTTTAAGATGACAAAGATTGGTGCTCATAAGGTGGTTATTTTCTGAATTTAAGCGACTATCTGCCACTAATAAGAATAACCTAATTTAATCTTGTTCTTTATTTCACTCTCTCTCATTCAGGTGCATCACACTTTTGCAACTGCGGGGTCTGATGGTGCTTTTAATTTCTGGGACAAAGATAGCAAACAGAGGCTGAAGGTGCCTTCAGATTCTTACTAGACTTTTAACTGCATAATCATTCGTCTTCTTCAAGTTTTATAAAATAGCCTGGGGTTGCATGGGAACTATGTTTATAAACAACTTTCTGACACACAAAACTTGTTTCCTGGTTAGCTTTATGACCAGAGATTAACGGTTTCAAAAAAAAAAAAAAACCAGAGATTAGTATGTTGATTTATGACGATCAAATTGAGCCAAAAAACTTGTTAATATAGATCTCTATACTAGCATCGACATATCCTTCGTCTCCCTTAGCAGATCTCTATTCGAGACTCACCTGTGACATTAATTTATAGAAATCTTCATTTCTTCAATGTCTCTGGTGCCTGACCTAGGGAAAAGTGTGGTTACTTCGGATATAGTGGATCGAATAAAGGAAAAAAAAAAGAATAATTCTGCTAAAACATGTCTTTTGTAAATTGTTTTAGTTTTACAATTAGTTCCTTCTATGATAGAAAGATTAAAAAGGAAAATTATCTTGCTTCTATTCCTCAACAAAGAACACCAGAAAACACATATCTCATGCTCAGTTAAACGGTCCTATTTAAATGTTACTTTTATGTGTCTGTAATACTAGTTTGTTTTTCCACCCTATTTATTTAAAAAAAAAATGTTTAGAGGATTATTCTTAAAGAATAAATAGTGAATGCGTATCTTTCTTGCTTTTCAGGCCATGTCACGGTGTAGCCAGCCCATAACTTGTAGCTCTTTCAACCAGGATGGTTCAATATATGCCTATTCGGTACGTATCATCTTGATTTTTCGTTCTTTTTCCTAACGACTGATGCTTGCTTCGTCAATTACCATGATCACTCTTCCCTCAAAGATTATCATTAACTCTTTTTGAAAAATTAAGGGTTTAAGGAGCGCATGTGAAAGTTGTTATTTTTTAAGTAAGTTGAAGTTTAGACATGTGGGGTTTGTGTAGGTGTGCTACGATTGGAGTAAAGGAGCAGAAAATCACAATCCAGCAACAGCGAAGACTTACATCTACTTGCACCTACCACAGGTACTTGTTTGGTGGAGAATTTTGATCATTTTTATTGACTAAGTATGTGTGTCATCCGACACGTGTTCAACACTCAAAATTTCTTGTCTCATTTTTAATTTTGATTTTGATTTCGGATACGTTAAGGTCTTATATCACCACAAATATTTCAAGGATAAGTCTTTTAAAATTCATATTTTTTAAGTGGTCGACAACAAAAAACAAGGGAAAATAGAAAAGGGAGACAAGGAGGGAAAATGAAATGGAAGGGTGGAATGAGGGAAAACATGCCCTTGGAAAAAGGGAGAGAAGGGAAGGAGTTTGTTTGCTTAAGGCTAGAGTTTCCTGTAACTTTTGTTTTGTGGGCCTAAGATAGGGACTTCTGTTCTTTATTGGATTTAAATTTAATTGACTCATATAATTATGTGTTTACATTTAAATGCTGATTAAAATTTTGTTGAATTATTTTTCATAGGCAATAAAGATATAAAAGAGATAGTTAAGCATTTTGAGTTTAATCTTTTTATATAATAAATAAATAAATAAAACTAGTGTGTCTAATAATGGTGTCTCCATATCCGCATCATGTCTTTTTTTCTATACTTGTTTAGAATGTTGCACTGAGAAATTCACCTTTTGGATGTGTAGGAGGCCGATGTGAAAGGAAAGCCAAGGGCTGCGAGCGGCGGCAGAAAGTAGTCTTCACAGTGCAATCAGCAGTCGTTCTTCTTTTCTGTCCCTTTGAATGCATCTTTTTCCAGTGTCGAATTTCTAATAGGTTTAACCAGGAGTCTTGAACATATTTTTAGGGTAGATTTTTAGAGCATAGTGCAAATTTTCTTTCTTTCTTTTAATTGGAAATACTGAAATTTCAAGTACATGGGATATTTAGCTAGTTAAGGTTCAACTTGAAAAACACTAGAATTTTGATGACCAAGGGTTGATTGATTAGTTTCTTTTTTTGTTTTGTTGCGTTCAATTACAATTGAGAAGAAGATTCGAATTCATGACGAAGGTTATGGGAACACACAGATGTTGCTACTGGTGAGTAGGTTCTTGTTGGTAAAGTTGGTAATATGATAAATTTAAATTTGAAGTTCATATTAATAAAAAATTATTTAATTAATAATTTTGAAACAAGAAAGGATAAAATGTGAACAAATAGTAAATTTTTTAAGAAGAATGATTTAGAAATCTACTATTTAGATCAATTGGTATTTTATTTTAACCTTATTTAATTTAGAAAAATTATTGAGAAGAATGTTCATTTTGCATTTAATTTGCAAATATGTCTATTGAATAAAACTAATGAACAATAGTAATTAATAAATATGGCTCAAATGTCCTCATTCATGTTAAATTATGTCCAACAAAATCCATAAAAAAAAAAAAAAAAATCGTTCTCCTTACCATCGACGTCTTTCTAAGTTGTCCTCAATTCTACCAACATCGTTTGTCTATTGTTATCGTCTTCTATTGATATCATCTCCATTTCATCGTCGTTTAAATATCATTCTCGAGTCATTGCTTCTCCCTATTACCCTCAATGAATCATGAAAATATAGAGCGTTGACGCCAAAATGCAAGATATTATTGAAGCAATATATAGAATGTTGTCAGTTGTATTTGATGAGAGGAATAAACTCATAGTTATACATACAAATTATCGATCTATAACTAATTCTCTAAAAATAGAACGCAACTACAGAGGAATAAGAAAAGATCATAACAACCAATGCTTTACTTTCTACATTTTCATCAAGCTGGATGATATATTGAGCATACCAAGCTTGGAAATTAACCCACTTAGAAGGTTTGGTGAAACACCTTAGTTAGTATGTCCCAACTTGTTGCTGGGAGGGCACATATCTTAATGTAATGATGTTAGTTTTGATTTTCTCACTCATGAATCGACGATCTATTTCGACGTGCTTCATCTGGTCATGATGAACAAGATTATTTGCAATAGCTATGTTGGATTGATTATCACATAAAATCTCTATAGAACCTTCAACCTTTACTTTCAGTTTAGTGATAAGACGTTTTAGTTAAATCCCTTCATATATGCCATGAGCTAATGAACAAAACTCAGCTTAAACACTATTTCGTGCTACAACTTGTTGTTTCTTGTTACATCAGGTGACAAGATTTCCTCAAACATAAGAGCAATATCATGATGTTGATCTTCGATCGACAGAAGAGCCAACCTAATCAACATTTGTAAAGATGATCAATTTTTAGTTTTCCTAAACATCAGACCTTTTCCAAGGTCTTTCTTGAGATACTTCAATATTCGATATACAACCTCCCTATATCTTTAGAAGGCATGTTCATAAATTGACTTACCACACTTATTGCAAAATTAATATATGGTCGAGTGTGAGTTAAGTATATCAATTTTCTAACTAGTCGTCAATACCTGCCACAATTAAAAAAAAAAATCCATCTTCAGAGCCAACTCCTAGTTTTGTATTTGTATTCTTAGGTGTGTCTACCAGTTTGCAACCACTCATTCCAATTTCTTTAAGAGGGCGTATACTTCTGTTGAGTTACAAAGATGCATTTGTTAGATCTAGCTGCTTTAAGTTCTTCTTAGAGTAACTACTTAAGGCCATTGATTTCTTTCGGAACATTTCCTTTGAGAATGATGTTATCGATATAGACTATCAAGACAACCATTTTGTCCAATAAGAAGTGTTTGATAAATATAGTGTGATCAGATTGGTATCGAATGACTCATCTCGCTTCGATACAATAGTAAAATTTTCAAACCATACCTTAGGCGATTGCTTCAGCCTATAGAGAGACTTCTTGACTTTTTATACTTTTTCTCACTTGTATATTGGTCTTCAAAGCCAATACGAACATTTATATACACTTCCTCAACTAGGCCACCATTCAAAAATCCATTTTTCACATACATTTGAAATAAAGACCATTTAGATTATATGCAATTGAAAAAGTACCCATATGATATGTAGCTTTGTGATGTGAATATTCGGTGCTATACAATCTCTAATTAGCTAATTCTAAATGATGACACATGCAATGTCTCACGCATTCGAAATCACACTCGCAAGTATACGCAGTCAATATGCAACAAGTAATAAGTATTTTTATATCGATCTCCATAGGGAATTGTGTTTTCAATTATTAATATTAACAAAAAAGTCAACTAGGAAGTAAAAGAAAATTAAGTGATGTGGTCCTAAACTAAATTAAAACAGTAAGACACACATGAAACAAGGGTTAGATTAGAAGATAGGAAAGCAAACAACTATTCATCAAGGGTAAGTTGTTGGTAAGAAGGAAGTTCCACACTACACTCGATCATAGGCTTTCTCCCAAAACGCACTTATTAAGGATAAAAAACTAATTCAAGACCTCGGAATCAACTGAGTGATATGTGCCCACTAGTGAGATGATTATCCCTAACCCCTCCCTTAATAGCTAAAGTTCTATACTGACCTAATGACTACGACTAATGGTTCTCTCATCGCTCCCTCTCTCGAGGAAAATTTTGAGTAAATATAAAGTAGATGGTCAGTTGACCCATGTTAATTAAGGCAACTATCGTAAACAACTCAACATCTTCCCTTACCTTTAAGTTAAACTGACTACATTCTACTTCCTAACCACCGTCTATTTCATAGCGAATCAGTGAAGACAAACATGCTAAATGAAGTTAAAGAAAAGATGATGAACTACAGAAGTTACAACGATACGCATAAGAAAAAGAAACTAAAATTGCATTGATAATGTTAAGAAAATGCAACAACCTATCTCTAAACTCTTACAAAAAGGAAAATTATAACTTGCTTAAATAAAGAGAAGCGATAAACATGAACTACATAAGAAGCGGTAAAAAAAGCTATATCTAAAGCCGTAAATGGTGGGTGGCGCGGAAGTTGGACTTCAAGCGACTATAGGCTTTGAACCTTCCAATGTATTGTCATCTTCCTTTTCGGCCATCACACCTCCTTCTTCGTGTTTTTCTTCTATTTATAGACCTTTAGTATGTGTGCGAATTAAGGAAGCAAATTCAGAAAGATTTGATTTATCTTATCCAGTAATATCTTATCCAAATTGACCTTCCTTAGATTTTCCTGATTCTATCGCTGTTGATCTTTGTGATTTTGGAGCTTCGATGCACCTATCACATTCTAGCCCATTGTTTATTGTATGAATGTGACGCTCAAAGCGCTCCTAGTTCCTGCAAATATGACAATTTTTTAGTGAGACTTGGGATCTTAACAATTTGGTACAAAAAAGCATCCAACATTCATAATTTCCTCTAAAAGTTTTTAGTTTTCCTTAGTCTTTTCATCCTAAGCTCCTAAAATCTATATGCATGATATTTATATTGATCTTTTTTTTTTCTAAATGTCATTCTACTCTAAAAATCACTCAATTTAATGCGTAGATAACTTAGAATGCACTAAAATAGTAGCCTAAATAACTCTCTAGTTAAGAGTTATCACTTTGCAATTAGTGCAAATGTTTCCTCATAATCAATTTCATAAGCTTAGGTTAATTCTCTAGCTAACCAAACAAGCTTTAATCCATTCTATACTTTTGTATGGACTCTGTTTGGTAGTAAAAACCATTTACATCCTACTATGTGTTTACCCAATGCCAGTCAACCAAAATCCATACACCATTTTTCTCAAGTGCTTCGAACTCTTTGAAGATAGCTGTTTTCCACTTAGATTTTTGTAAGCGGCTTATGCAATGTGTTGAGAGTTTGTATTTGATCTAATGATGTCACAAATGCTCTAATAACAGGTGACAAATTAGTATAAGATAAATGATATTGCATAGGATGTTGAGTACATGACTGAGTACCTTTTCTTAGAGCAATGGGCTTATCCATATTATCTTTTATAGTCTCATGAACCCCTATAAGGGCATCAAGAGTTTGGTTTAGATATTGACCTTGTTGAACATGTGAAAGTTGCTCCTTGAGTTGTATTATTCTCTATGAATAAACTTGTAATTCTAGAGGAGGTTTAGAAGTAGAGGGTTCACAAGTTCTAGGCGTCAAAAGACTATCAATTGAGTCAGAAAAATTTTCAATTTTGCGGTTCACTATTATCCTTTTCTCATAAACTGTAGAATTGTGAAAGTAGGATTTATTTTCAAAGAAAGTGACATCCATTGTATGTAAAAATTAGAAAATAATGTTGATAGCCTTTTTTTATAAGGCAGGTATCCTAAAAAGATACATTTCATGGCTCGACCATCAAGTTTACTAAAATGTTGAGGGTAAACATGAACGAAGGCAGTACACTCAAATAATTTAAAAAGGATTTTGGCCACAAGATGTGATGTAGGATACAAAGCAAGTAAGCTGATCAGACCAAATTTAACCCACTTTTATATGTTTATTTCTTGTTAGTTTGGATGTTTTCATTTTTAATAAATTCATATTTTGTAGGAAATTTATTATCTAGGGTGTCTAAAGAAATGACATCGAAATACAGTCCCAACTCAAAAAATCATAGGTCAATCGAACACCTGTACAAAAAGATATGATAGAAACAAAAATGTTGCATAGTTGTCTAGGGTTAGCTGCAAGCCGCACTCGAGAGAAATATAAAAAACGTAGTTTTCTTATTTTTAGGTTATTGAGATCTAGAAAACTCCGATTGGGACACCGTTTTTTGCTACTTTTCCGTCTCATTCTCTAGTTTGCTCCCATTAGATTATATTTTGATGTTTAAGAATTATTGATTTGATGATTGGCTAGATTCTCGACGTCTTTTTGAGTTGTAAACACGATACTTTGTTTTTTTTTTGTGAGATTTGTGTATTTTTTTCAGAATTTTCTAGCATGTTCTATTTTTACATTCTTGTTCTTATTCATATCATAATCCCATTTGTCGATAGATTGACAAACTATTACTTTCAATTGAATGTATCACCGTTAGATTTAGCTAACAATAGGGTTGTCACGTGTTTGCATAGAAGTAGAGTTTTCCTTTTCATTCATATAGTTTGCACTGTAACACCCCTAATATTTATTCAAGTTTAAAATAAGTTAATTAAATTCAGCATTTGAAACTATTTTAAAAATCCCCAAGTTCGATTTATTTTCCAAGCTCTAAAATAATTAGTATTCATTTAAGTTGTTTTTAGTTTAAATTAATCTTAATTTTATATGGGATTATTTGAGAAAGTTAAGTGGTAAGAGTAAATACTATTTGGGTATTTGATGGAGTCACTTTATGGTTAGGGTTTTATGAATTTTGAAAATGGAAGTAAAGGGAAATGGTTTTCATATAAATAGAACATTTAGAAATCTCTTTTTTTTTTTTCTTCAAATCCAAGGCAGCCACTAAGAAACCAAGCCCCACCCACTCTTCCTCTCTTCAAATCCACCTTAAACCCATTCCTCATTTCTCAGTTTCACGGAGCTAGAGAGCTCTGTTTGCGATTGCAAGACCAGTTCCGTGCTCAGGGTGTCAAGGGCTTCGAAACAAGGTAAGGTTTGTTGGTTTTAATGGAGTTTCAGTGAGGGGGGTTTTGTAATCCGTTTCTTCTTTCGTAGTTTCATGGAGCTAGAAAGGTTCGTTCGCAATTTCGAGACCATTTTTGTGTTCAAGGCTACGAGATGAAGAGAAATAGGTATGGCTCGTCCTTTTCCGTGGCGGCGTGCCGCCACCACTTTTTTCGTCGACGTGCCATCGCACTCCGGTGACATGTTGTTAGCTTAGTTTTCCATCCTCGTTTGTATGGTGAACTCCATTTTTGCTCATTATGCTTCGTTTGCTCGTTTCGTTGACTTTTGCTCGTGTTTCTATGTTTAGGTGCTCTCGAATTTTATCGTTTCGACTCGTCGTTTAGCTCGTGGGTTCTCTTGGTATTTCGATCAAATTGTCGGGAAGGTAATGAGTCTCATTATGATCCTGGTTTATTGCTTAAAGTATGTGAATAGTAGCATGTTAGGATTTACGAGAATTGATTGTTGGATGACTTGTTTCATGCATGTATTGGTGTTGTGATCCACTATTTGAACTGACTATTACTCGTGGTAGCATGGAATCGTGTGTAGCTCATAAACTATTAAGTCCCTGTTTGTTGTGTTCTTGTGATCGTATCATCATTCCTCGATTTGTATCTTTTGCTCGTACGTGATGAACTGCTTATCTGTTAACCTTTTGATGTAGTGGATTGCCTTGAGTTTATGCATGTTTGATGTTGTTGGTTAAATCAATGTTTGACTGTATACGTGCTACCATGATTATATGCTGGGTTTCTCTGATTTGTCGTCTAAGGGTTTGTTCGTAATTTATTTTGTTTGGCGTTAGAATAGCTAAGCCCGATTATTGTGTTGACCACCTATAGGAGCAGCTAGCTCACCCATTTAGGACTCATTTTGTGTGATCAATATCGTGTTATTGATGTGACTCGTTAGTGCCCCTTAGGAACCGAGCGAAGATATGAATCCTCTTTTCTTCGAGACACGTGGTTGGGCTACACTAACCTACGGGTTGACTCTTACATCCGACCAAGGGGTCAGATCTCATCCACGTGCCATCTTATGTGCAGAATAATGAGTTTCTTGGTTGTTGAGCACACACTGCAGGTTGCATCAACCTTCGGGTGGGCCGATTTCATTCGTCTAGACTAGGCTAGATCTCGTGTGACTCTAGTGCTAGTTATATCTCTCTGTTTGTACTCTTGAAACCTCATATGCTGTGGGCATGGTCCCACCAGTTTACCTGTCTAGTACATTAGAAGGGGAGACTACTGGAAGATGCCACTAGAAAAGATGAAGGCACTGAGGAATGCCTGTCGGTGAGCCTGCATGCATTTGTGGGGATGTTATCTGCAGGCAGATCGGTCCTCCCGCATGCTAGGGGTTAGCAGTTGGCACCCCAGGGTTAGTAGATGGCGCCCCTAGCCCAAGGTTTAGGGACCCTGCAGTTTCCTTCACTCGTGGCTTTCCCTAACAGGGTTAGGTGACATTATCGACATTCGAGTATGCCCTTACTGACAGGACTTATGTGTCGTTGTCTTGACTCAAAGTTTAGGGATTCTTTGTGTTTCCCTCATTCGTGGTGGGTCCTTGACAGTGGTCAGGCTACCCCGAAACATTTGTGTATGTCTCTTCGGACATGGTATGGGACGTGTCCTGACCTGAGGTTTAGAGATCCTTTGTGATTCTCTTACTCGTCGTCTACCCCGACAGGGTTAGGTGACTTTTGGTATTTGTGTATGCCCTGCGGATACGCTATTAGAGTTACGTAGTGGGAGCGTGGCGGGTCCCTGAAGTAGGTGAGGCTACCCCCAGAGCATTCGGGTATGTCTTTGATGATACGCTAATAGAGTTGCGCAGTGGAAGTGTGGTAGGCCCCTGGCATAGGTTAGGCTACCCTGAAGCATTCGTCTATGCCTTCGCTGATGCAGTTGGTGAGTCCCTGACAAGGTCAAGCTACCTTGAGACAATTATGTTAGTCTCTTCGGACACGGTATGAAACGTGTCTCGACCTGAGGTTTAGGAAACTTGTGTGTTTCCCTCACTCGTGGTCTTCTCCTGAGTCAGATGATTGCTTGACATTTAGCTATTTCTTGGTCACGACTTACACGTCATCGGTCGGGCATGCATGTGCGAGGCACTTAGCTTTAGTTGTCGTATCTTCTAACTTGTTTCTGTTTGCATGCTTAACCCCATGGTGGGGCTCCTTATTGGGTATATTTCGACATACTCACCCGTACATTTTCAGGTACTGATCTATTCCGAGGTGGCTAGCCTAGAAGTTGGATTGATCATGGACACTGTGTCATCTTTATCATTCCACATTACTTTTACGTTATGTCGAACTTCATGTTTTTAAAACTCTATTGGACTATATTTGTTTTGAACTATCGGGATCCCGAACTCTGTTTTATATGTTCTTGAGCTATTAGCTATTTCATCATGATTTTTAAAAGTTTTACTTGAAAATTGCAGGTGATTATTAAATTGATTTACTGGATTTTAAATGCATGCACACGTAACACCCCATTAGAGTATTTTAGGAAGTTGGGTCGTTACAAGTTGGTATCAGAGCTCAGAGTCATAGATTATGTAGAATAGTTTACGATGTAAACCGTGTATCCATGATCATCAGTAGACCAGTAGCCACCAGGTATTTGAAGTAGGGTAAAGTAAGAAGCATGTTTTGGTTGAGAAATTGTATTGATTGTCGTTTGTTTTGCGTGATTGTAGATCCTGATTAGGTCTTCTTGTGTTCGGTTTCAGCATCGTTATCTCCTCGCCCTTATGTCTTTCTAGGGAAAGTTACCTAGCGGGGGTACCTCGGTCTGGAGGGACCAGTTTAGGAGAGAGTTTGTAGAGGCTCACTTCGCCTCAGCTACCGCGCTGGAGACAGGGTCTCCCTTCGTCGCTCAAAGACAAGAGTTTCGCACTGTCACCACTTAGTAGGGGATCAATCGGGAGTGTACACTCAGCTTCACGTGGCTCACACCTCTACTATCGAGTTTTTGCATCTTCTGACCACGCAGGCCGCTAGTGAGTTTGAGGTCTTTGGGAGTTCGAGTAGTGTAGCTGGGTAGAGTTTTGAGTCCTATACTGGGGTTCCCCATGCAAGAGACCACTTTGGTCGAGGGAATCCCGATCGTGCAAGAAACCAGTCCCGCCAGAGAGATCCTGATCAGATGAGGAGGCATTTCAGAAGAGGAGGTCCAGGGCAGCAGGAGAGGTAGAGGTCTCATTGAGGCCGTCAACAGAGTCCACCAGAGGATGTGTTGGAGTGCTGCAGGTTTTCGAGAGTTCACCAAGAACCATGTCCGCCCAAGGCGAAGTGTGATACCGGTGTGGCGTGGCCAGAAGGGTCACTTTGTAGTGCGTTGCCAGATGTTGTTTTCCACTAGGGAATTTTCACGAGCATCGTCAGCTGCCCCAGTCTCTATAGCTGACCCTGCTCCTCAGACCAATGAGTCTGTTGTCGTTTTCACAGGTTCCTTGCTCTCTTCGTACTGTTATTTCATCTTTTGTTCGACCTTGCGTTCTTGCCTTATTATGTGTGTACTTTGTACTCTGATCCATGATATTGAATGTGTTTGTGGTTTGATTTTATGTTGTGTACGTTCATATGTTTTCCATTGATTCAGTATCCATGTTGTTTGATGTATTGGTTGTTTAAATTGTCTCAAATTCTTACATTTGGTAAGTGATTGTGATGCTTTATCGATTTCGTCTGGATTGTATTGCTCTATTTGGTTGCATGATGAGTGTATTATGCTGGTTGTTTCATAATGATTGTATTACCCTGTTTGTTCAGCATGATCGTATCTCTCCATCTTGTTTGCTCATCATGATCATATTACCCTGTTTGTTCTGCATGATCATATTGCTCTATATTAGTTGTTTATCATGATTGCATTACCCTGTTTGTTCAGCATGATTGTATCACTCTATCTTATTTGTTCATGTTCGTATCGTTTTAGTCGTTCTCATCATGACTGTATTGCTCTATTTGTTTACAATGATTATATTGCTCTTTTTGTGTCTTCACGATGGTATTGCTCATTTAGTTCGTTATGGTCGTACTATTCTTATTGCTTCATTAGGATTTTTACTGCTTTTCCTATTCATCGTGATTGTATTATTTTATTCGTTTCCATTGTAATTATATCGCTTCGTCAGTTTATCATGTTCGTACTGTTGTATTTGTTCTTCTCCTGATGGTATTTGCTCTATATGCTCATCATGATTGTGTTGCTCTGTTCATTCATCATGGCATTGCGCTATTTGTTCATCATGGTCGTATTACTATATTTATGTTTCACTGTGATTATATCGCTTTTCCTATTCATCATGGTTTCATTGTTGTGTTCATTCTCATCACGATTGCATTGTTATAATTATTGCATAATGATTGTATGACTCTATTTTTGTTCGTTACATGCATTTTGGCTCTAGTATTGTATTAGGACTGTATTGTCCTACCTGTTCATTATGAATGTACTGCTCTATTAGTTCACTATGATTGCTTTGCACCCTTGGTTCCATTATAGTTGTATTGTTGCTTGTTGTTTTGAGAGTTGGAGTTGGTTGGATACGTGTATCAGACTAGCTACCAGTGTTTCACTCGGTTAGCTTTACCTCAGTCCTTCTTCCTTGCCGAGCCTCGAGTTTAGAGAGCGCAGGTCAAGGGACCACCCTCATTTGTTTTGTGAGCCAAGTTAGTTTGTTGGGTTGCAGCAAGGCGTGGAGTCTTGCTTAGTCAGGTTGTTTTTTTACCGAAGTGGAGTTTGAAAGTAGTACCCATGAGGTAGAGTTTGTTGTTGCGCATTCCGAGGAAAAGTTACAAAGTGATAAGTTTGTTTTGGAGAATGTGCGGGAGGTTATAGGAGCTTGAGTGAGTGTCTCTCTCTTCAGTGCGGTGGACCCAGTGGAGTTAGGCTTTTGTTCGTTTTTGGTGTCACAGCTAAGTGCGAGTTGGTTCTGTTGTTTCAAGTTCTTTGTTAGTGTTAAAATATCGAGACCTGATCCCTCTCAAAAGTTCCTTGTCACTAGAACCCTGTTTACCCCAACTCTTAAAAGTAATTGGTTTGAACCTGACCAAGATAGATATTTAATGATAAACAATGTTTTCAAAACAAGAATGATGACCATGATGTTGTAACAATTCAAATTGAACCATGTGACCCTAATGTTTTGATAATTAGAAATTTAATGTTTTAAACTACAGTGTTATTATTAATCGTGATGATCCAGTTTACTAAATAAGTTTTAAAGTAATGCAAGTTATATTTCTCGTTGAAATGTTTCGAACAACTGGAATTGTAAGTGCTTTGGTCAAAATGTTTTACTTGGATAATTTTAACAGTAGAAACAAACATTTTAACCTTTAATTAATGGTCAACAATCTTGTGAACCTAAAAAACTATATGAGTTTAAACTGTTTTCACATTTTCGTTATGTTGAAAAGGTTTTAGAAACAAAAAGTTTTGTGGTGGCACTAGAGGATGCATTGGACCATTTAAGAGTGAGGAGGGGAGATGTTTTCTCCCTTTTCGGGTGTTTTTGTCTTAAAATGGCTTTCGGGACGAAAGTCATTTTAAGAGGGGAATATTGTAACATCCCTAATATTTATTCAAGTTTAAAATAAGTTAATTAAATTCAACATTTGAAACTATTTTAAAAATCCCCAAGTTCGATTTATTTTCAAAGCTTTAAAATAATTAGTATTCATTTAAGTTGTTTTTAGTTTAAATTAATCTTAATTTTATATGGGATTCTTTGAGAAAGTTAAATGGTAAGAGTAAATACTATTTGGGTATTTGATGTAGTCACTTTATGGTTAGGGTTTTATGAATTTTGAAAATGGAAGTAAAGGGAAATGGTTTTCATATAAATAGAATATTTAGGAATCTCTTTTTTTTCAAATCCCAAGGCAGCCACCAAGAAACCAAGCCCCACCCTCTTTCTCTTCAAATCCACCTTAAACCTATTCCTTATTTCTTAATTTCAAGGAGTTAGAGAGCTCCATTTGCGATTTCGAGACCAATTCTGTACTCAAGGCGTCGAGGGCTTCGAAACAAGGTAAGGTTTGTTGGTTTTAATATAGTTTTCCGGCGAGGGAGTTTTGAAACCCATTTCTTATTTCATAGTTTCACAAAGCTAGAGAGGTCCATTCCCAATTCTAATGCCAGTTTCGTGTTCAGGGCGATCAGACAAAGAGAAAGAGGTATGACTCGTCCCTTTTTGTGGCGGCAGGCTGCCGGTCGCTGCCGCCACCTCCTTTTTCCAGCGACGTGCCGTCGCACTTCGGCGACAGGCAGTTAGCTTAGTTTTTTATCCCTGTTCGTGTGGTGAACTCTATTTTAGCTCTTTGTGCTTTGTTTGCTCGTTTCGTTGACTTTTACTCGTGTTTCTATGTTTAGGTGTTCACGGGTTTCATTGTTTCGACTCGTCATTTAGCTCGTGGGTTCTCTTGGTGTTTCGGTCAAGTCGTCGGAAAGGTAAGGAGTTTCATTATGATTCGGATTTGTGGCTTAAAGCATGTGAATAGTGGCATGTTAGGATTTACGAGAATTGATTGTTAGATGACTTGTTTCATGCATGTGTTGGTGTTGTGATCCACTGTTTAAACTGACTATTACTCGTGGTTGCATGAAATCGTGTGTAGCTCATAAACTATTAAGTCCCTGTTTGTTTTGTTCTTTTGATCGTATCATCATTCCCGATTTGTATCTTCTGCTCGTACGTGATGAACTACTATCTGTTAATGTTTTGATGTACTGGATTGCCTTGAGTTTATGCATGTTTGATGTTGTTGGTTACATCTATGTTTGACTGTATACGTGCTGTCATGATTATATGCTCTGTTTCTCTGATTTGTAGTCTAAGGATTTGTTCGTAATTTGTTTTGTTTGGCGTTAAATTAGCTAGGCCTAATTATCGTGTTGACCACCTTGAGGAGCAGCTAGCTCACCCATTTTAGGACTCGCGTTGCGTGATCAATATCATGTTGTTGATGTGACTCACTAGTGTCCCTTAGGAACCGAGCGAGGATATGGATCTTCTTTGCTTCGAGACACGTGGTTGGGCTGCACTAACCTACGGGTTGACTCTTACATCCGACCAAGGGGTCAGATCTCATCCACGTGTCCCTTGTGTGCGGAACAACGAGTTCCTTGGTTGTTGAGCATACGCTGTGGGTTGCACCAACCCTTGGGTGGACCAGTTGCACTCGCTTAGGCTAAGCTAGATCTCGTGTGACTCTAGTGCTAATTATATCTCTCTGTTTGTGGAACCTTATATGCTGTATGCATGGTCTCACTAGTTTACCCACTCAGTACATTGGAAAGGGAGCCGGTCATGCCTTGCTTGACCCCGAGACTACTGGAAGAGGCCACTGGGATAGATGAAAGTGTGGAGGAATGCCTACCGGTGAGCCTGCATGCATTTATGGGGATGTTGTCTGTAGGCAAGTCGGTCTTCTCGCATGCTAGAGGTTAGCAGTGGCACCCTGGGGTTAGCAGATGGTGCCCCTAGCCCGAGGTTTAGGGACCCTGCAGTTTTCCTCACTCGTGGATTTCCTTAATAGGGTCAGGTGACATCATCGGCATTCAAGTATGCCCTTACTGACATGACTTGTGTGTTGTTGTCTTGTCCCAAGGTTTAGAGATTCTTTGTGTTTCCCTCACTCGTGGTGGGTCCGTGAAAAGGGTCAGGCTACCCCGAGTCATTTGTGTATGTCTCTTTGGACACGGTTGGGACGTGTCTTGACCTGAGGTTTAGGGATTCTATGTGGTTCCCTAACTCGTGGTCCTCCCCGATAAGATCGAGTGACTTTTGACAATTGTGTATGCATTGCGGATGTGCTATCAGAGTTGCGCAGCGGGAGGGTGGCGGGTCCTTGATGTAGGTCAGGCTATCCCTAGGGCATTTGGGTATATCTCTGATGATATGCTAATAGAGTTGAGCAGCGGAAGCGTGGTGGGTCCCTGGTATAGGTCAGACTACCCCAAAACATTTGTGTATGTCTCCGCGAGCACAGCGTGGCAGGTCCCTTATAGGTCAGTCTACCCCAAGGCATTCGTGTGTGCCTCCGCTGATGTAGTTGGTGGGTACCTGACAAGGTCAGGCTACCACGAGAAAATTGTGTTTGTCTCTTCAGACATGGTATGGGACGTGTCCCGACCCGAGGTTTAGGAAACTTGTGTGTTTTCCTCACTCGTGGTTCTCTCCTGACAGTGGTCAGATGATTGCTTGACATTTAGCTATTTCTTGCTCACGGCTTGCACGCCGTCGTTTGACATTGTTTGCTCGTGATCGGCCCGAGGGCCGGGCACGCATGTGCGAGGCACTTAGCTTTAGTTATCATATCTTCTAACTTATTCCTGTTTGCATGCTTAACCCCATGGATGAGTTTCTTACTGGGTATATTTCGATATACTCACCCCTTACATTTTCATGTACTGATCCATTCTAAGATGGCTAGGCTAGTGTCGTCATTATCATTTTGCATTACTTTTACATTATGTCGAACTTCATGTTTTGAAACTCCGTTAGACTATATTTGTTTTGAACTATCGGGAACCCAAACTCTGTTTTGTATATTTTTGAGCTATTAGCTATTTCATCATGATTTTTAAAAGTTTTACTTGGAAATTGCATGTGAATATTAAATTGATTTACTGGATTTTAAATGCATGCACAAGTAACACTCCATTAGAGTATTTTAGGAAGTTGGGTCGTTACATGCATATTAGGACCTAAGAATCAAGAGAATGAATTAATCAAATTAGGAGTGCACACCAAGTTTAGTTAATTTATCTTAATCAATCTATAGAACTTAAAGTGATAGTTACGTTAGTATGGAACATCGTCGTGCCCAACTAATTAAGACTAATTAGACTATTTAACTCAACGTATGGTACAATATCGTGCCCAGCTAATTGAGTTAATTGTGATATAGAGGACATAAGGTTACTTAGGGCTTTGTCGGGTATTTCAATAAGGCCGATTAAGTAAAATTGTTGAATAATTTATTTTATTAGGGCGTCTATGATTAAAAAAATATCATTGTTACTTGTATTTACCTCGATTCGGTGTCCAAGGTTTAATCTCTATCATTTACTTTTATTGTTTAAGTCTGTTTATTTTTATTCTCCAAAATCCCCTTATAAGTTTGTGTCAAATAAGAAAATTAAAAAGATAGAAATGAATTTATTTGATTCCCTGTGGTTCAACTACGTCTACTCTTAAATACTACAAATATTTAACTTTAGATTGAACTTATAAATGTATTTTATAGACCTCTCGAGAAGGTCTTGTCATAAGCTCTGTATAGGTGTTTGAAACTTGAGGATGCGGGATGACATGTGATTGATGAGGTATGTAGCGGCTAGAACAACTTTACCCCAAAAACTCTTTGGAACACTTGAAGTGAGCATGAGAGATTGGACTAAAGAGATGACAGTTTTTCTATTAAACCACAACATTTTGTTGAGGGGTGTAGACATAAGAACCTTGGTGGACAATGCCATTAGATTGAAGAAGCATACCAAGGCTCGAGTTAAAGAAATCACAAGCATTATCAGTTTTAAGTACTTTGATACTAACTCGAAAGTGAGTATGAATCATTTTATGGAAGACTTTGAATAAATATGTAGTTTCTTATTTATCTTTCTTGAGAAAGGTCTTACTCAAACTAGTATGATTATCTACTAGTAAGAGGAACCAACGTGCCCCATTAACAAGAGAGAAGGGTTGATACGGGAGATAAAACCAAGAAATATATTGAGTGCGAGTGTGTTTAGGGAGTTGACAAATTTCACACAGATCTAGATGTGATCTAGAAACATTACTCTTACTCAAACCATATAAACATTACTTTTACTCTCTTGATGTGATCTAGAAGCATTTGGTTTCCAATTTACCAGCTTTTCATATAAGTTCGAACCAAGTATTTTTTAGATATCCCAATTTATGATAGTAATCACATTGTGGTTGTGCTTTGCGTGACTTACCATCTCAATAAGCCTTGAAGTTCCTTCGAGATACAACTGCAGCTAAAACATTAGAATGCTCATGTTGAGCGTAAGGGAAGGTCCAGTTTGATTAGAAAAGAGATCATTAGGCCTCATCATTACTCATTTTTAACTTTCTTTAATTCGAACTTCTGAAATTTAAAGATCGCATCTAGGAATTTATGAGACCTATAAGAAATCAAAGATCCTTTTCAACTCCAGTCCAAGGTTTTGAACATGTCTAATTGTTGCCAATAACGAGATAATGTGTGAAATAAGTTGTAACAGACAGGTCACTTTTTAAAGATTTTGTATGGATGTCTCGATTTGAAAAATTTTAGTAGTATTTTCTTTACTTGAGAAGATGTCATGAGTGTACTCTAAAATCTCTTTGGTAGTAGAATATAGGAGAAAATTCTATCCATTTTCAATAATCATAGAGTTGATTGACCAACTCATGACTTGATTATTTTCTGCTCGCCATGGGCAAAAATTTGGATCATTGGACTTTGGACTATTATCTAGTCTTCACAGTTGCAACCATCTATAATCATCGTCATAAATTGAGACCATTGAAGATAATTATCACCACAAAGCTTATAATGTGGTGTGATTGAAGCTATTCTCGCTTGAAGGCAAAAAAGTAGCTTGATTTTCTAACATCTAGAGAAAAAAATTAGTCAGTAAAATATATATTTTTTAATTTGACTCTTGACTTGGCTATTGATCGGTCTAGGCTGACAAGACCATTGACTGGTTATGGGCTAACTGGATGCGAGTCTTGAACCTGGGACTTTGAGGGGAACACACCTTCAAAGTCCAAGCCTTCGACCACCGTGCCACCCCTTGGAGACATATTTATACATATAGATCTATAATTACTTCTCTAAAAATAGAATGCAACATACTAAGCTAATACATAGGAATGGGAAGAAAACATTAACCTAAGAACTCATGCTTGACTTTCTACAATTATTCTCCACTTAAATTAGTGTATATCGTTGTCGCCTCTGATAGATCAAGCTGCCATCGATTTTTCAATGGACCTCACTACCATATCACAGCGATGCCATTGTCACATGTTGTTACACACTAGTGTCATCTAAAAACCTTAGTCAATGATAGATCAAGCTGCCATCGATTTTTCAATGGACCTCATTACCATATCACAGCGATGCCATTGTCACATGTTGTTACACACTAGTGTCATCTAAAAACCTTAGTCAATGGCTAAAGAACAGTGGTAGTGTCGTGGGCGTACGAAGCCATTGAGAAACCCTTTCTTGCATTGATGTGTATATTTCCTTAAAACGTGTTGTCGCAATATGATCGCGATGCAAACCGAACGACGTTCTTTTTTCTAAGGGTCTTGTTTGATTTAAAAGAGTTTTGGAGTTGCCACCAACCACTATGAAGGTGTGGTTGGTCACCAAATTTTAAAAGTTAATCTCCATAACCAGATTAGGTTCGAGAGTCGTTTGTGCGTAGGGAAAGTATTAGCACCCTACAACACCTGTTTTAAAAAATAGTTACCACATTTTATCTTATGTTACTCCAATTATTTTTTCATTAAATGGTCTCTTATTTAAAATAAAAAAAAAAAAAAAAAACTTATAAAAATGTTAGTTTTATAAAAACAAATGTCTCACATTTGATCTTTTCTTAACTTAAAAATAAAGTAAGAATCGATAGTGGGATTATACTCATTAATATATTATCATGTTGAAACTCCTTTCATTTAAAGAAGAAATTCACCTCAAGAATTAGAGAGATCCTAACTCCGTCATAGATTTTACATGATTCTATTATTTAAAAAAAAATAAACAAAAATAAAACATATGAGAATTTGCATGTACCTATGCTAGAGTTAAAACTCCACTAAGGTATGTTACTTAGTTCTCAACAATTTTAAAGTAGAATAACTTATTTCAAAATTTATTTTTTAAGAAAATGTTGGGAGGATTTTCTTATGCTTGCATGAGAGTAAAACTCCGTGAAGGCACATTACTCACTCCCTTAAAATAAAAAACAATTAAGAAATGTATTTTTTAAACTTAAAACAAACATAAAAATAAAAATTAAGGAAGTCATAAAATTTGTGACCAATTGAAATATGAGGTCAATTCCCAAGTAGGAGTGTTCCCTACAGATACTTAAAAACTCCAGCCTAGACAGAACTTCCTAAAAAAAATCTTTTAACCAAATTTATTTTGAAATTCCTTATCCAATCAATTACAATTCAAAATTTCACAAAATGTAAAAGGAAAAAAGAAAAGAAAAAATTCAATGTCCAAAGATTGCTTATGAAAACTCAACAATTATTTATACATGAAATGAATTGTAACTCGAGCAAAAAGAACAAAACTAAGCATATTTCATTTACAACAAACAAATAAGTTTATAAAACTAACATCATAACAAAGATAATGATAATAAAATAAATGACTAATCATAAGTTGAGTTGGGTTATAATTAAATTATAATCACAATTTCAATTCAATATTAATCACATCTTAAATTCCAATAGATTACATTTTAAACTACGATGAGTTATAATTTATATCAAAATTAAATTATAGTTTTTACAATTAAATCATGATGTAAAAGCCAACAAAATTTAACCGAATCGGTCGGTGGTGTGTTTGGTTATCTTGTTTGATGTTAATTCATTTCAACTCTATGGTCACGAGTTCGAGCTTGAAAATCGATATTTGACTCTCACATTATTTGAGAGCAGTAGTACCTTCTATGTAGGGTTTGTTGGTCCCATTCTCCCAAAATTTGTACTAAAAAAAGCCAACAAAATTTATTGTATGCCAAATATAATTCTCTTAGTCATATTTTATTTAAATTACTTGTATGTGTCACAACTAAGTTAATATGAACAAAGTGAGATAATCCTAACAAGTTTATTTGGGAGTTATCATAATTATAAGGAACATTTAATTATCATTTTAATAGACAATCAAGGTTTATCATAATTTGAATAAGTTCATCAATAATTTTAAATTACAATGACATTATACAATCAAAATTAACATGACTTGATCAAAACAATAAATTTCTATCATAATTTAAACTACAACATAAATATCATAATTAGAGTTAGGATATTGTTATTAAAACTTGAACTATAATAATGATAAAATAATAATCAATAAATATGTCAAGAATTAAAACCAATATTGGAAAAAGAAAATAGAAATTGCTAGCAAGTTATTTATGGATTAGAGTAAATGTAGTCATATAAGACTAAAGTGTAGGGTTGAATGAAGAACTTGGATTCGTAAAATAGCTCGAATGTTTTCAATTTTTGATGAAGCAACGAACCTTGTCTAAATGCATTTCTTGTCCACCTTTCTCTACTCTTCACCGTAAAATTTCTTTAACTCAAAACTTCTTTCAATTCTCACTTCACTTTCTAACTTTTCTTCTCTTTTACTTTTCTTTTCACTCTCTCATTTCTAGCTTTTTTTTAAAAAAAAATTTTAATTTTTTTATGTCTTACTCAAACTATTCTCACTCAATTTTTTTTTTTTTTTTAAGAAATGATGAGATATTAATAGAAAAAAAATGGCTTGAAACTTGTGGAGTAGAATGAAAAGTGGAGAGAAAGAAGAGGAAGAATAAAAAATAGGGAGAAGAAAACGGGTAGGTAAGTTGAACTTTTTACCTTTTCTTTTTTCATTTTTCTTCTTTTTAAAGTGAGTAAGCAAAATAAATAAAAAAAGAAAAATAACAAAATTAAAGAAATAATTATTGAATGAAAAATAAAATACAAAAGTTACAAAAATATTGTATCTACACGTGTAATAAAAGGAATGCGATGATGCCTCATTTTGCATGCACAATAAAGACATTGTTCATGATAAAATATCAAGGGTGAAAAATAAATATGAGGTATACTAAAAGACAACTATCAACTAATTTATTCATTCGTGTTTAAGTACTCGGTATATAATATAAGTACTCGTTATATAATAGAAGACAATGGAAAACTGATGTAACATTCCATATTCAAATAGTTACTGTAAAAAATAAATAAGAGATACATAATAAGAAGCAATTAAAAACTGATTTAATAATTCATATTTAACCAAATATGAGATATATAATACGATGTAGTTACATCTAGGTGGTATGTTTGTCTGTTTTTTTTTATTTTTTTGTTTTTTTTTATTTATCTATTTATTTATTTTAGTAGAGAAGTGGTTAACCACTACTTATTGAGAACTTCTTGTTTGTATTTGGTAGTAAACAACCACTTTTAACCACTCATCAAACCTTCTATCAAACCCCACATTAAACCCTATCAAGTTTCTCATCAAACTAATCAATCAACCACTACTAACACCAATCTCTAAATGAGTAGTTAATTACTCATACATATTTCTTTCTAAGAATAATTTTAATTCTACCGAAAAGGTTGGTGGTGTGTTGGCTTAGTTGTGGGTTGTAATCATTTTTTAAAATTTAATTTAGCCCACCATTAAACATTAAAATCTACGTTTTTCATCTTCAGAAAATTTTAAAAAAATATTAGGCTAAATTATCAAACATATCCCTGAACTATGAGGTTTGTGTAAAAAATACACTTAGACTTTTAAAAGTTTAAAAAATATCCCTGAACTTTAATAAACACGTAAAAAATTCTATTGCCATTAAATTTGGATGAAAACGTTAAAATGTTGTTTAAAAAATACCTTTGAACTTAAAAAAGTTTAAAAAATTCCTTAAACCTTAAAAAAGTTTCAAAAACCCCCTTGACCTAAAAAAATGATAATAAATAATTTCTCGTTAATTTTTTTAAATGAAAAATGTTAAAGTTGTGTTTCAAATACCCTAAATATTTAATAGTAAAAGAAGTTTTTTACCTTTATATTCTTATCTTATGAATTACTTTATGTTAATATTAGTGATTTAATTAATTGTATGATTAGTTTGATGATTAAAATTAGCATCTTAATATATTTCTCTTTTATTCCAGAAAGTTATGGAATGTGAGTTCAAACTAACTAATATTTTTTGGTTCATTATATAGGATAACGAGCTTCAAATTTTCAAGTCTAATGTCATATTAAAAATTGATAAGAATAATTTTATAAGTTAAATATATCCTAGAGTTAAAAAATAATCTCTAAATTTTAACTTAATTTTGATGTAGTGATAACCAACAAATCTGATTTAAAATTGATATGTGTTGTGAGAGTTTAATTTTCATTTTAAAGTTTAACATTAAATTAAAATATTTCAGTAGCTAAATTATTTAAATAATTCAAGGTAAAAATTAATCTGCACCGAGATATTTAAGTTTTTAAATTCATCCCCAATACGTGGTTAATCTTTCTTTTTTTCTTTAAAGAATTAGGAGGAAGATTATGATTATGAATTTTAATTTTCTAAAACTTATTAGATCAATTTATTACTACTATTTTTTTTGAGTTTGTTAGGCGGATACTTCAAAAGTTTATTATTAGATATTATCGGATAGTTTGAATAATTATTTCTCCATTTTAGATTATTTAGTTTCAATTGTTAGGATTTCCAGAATCGGTTAGATTTCAAGATTTAGTTTCAATCATTGTGAATAGATAAATGCTAAGCCATTATTTCAATCATTTCTAAATTCAATATGGTATAAGGGCTCCATGTGGGTTATTAATCCCAAGTGTTTTTTTTTCATTATCATCTCCCATGGATATTCTCCCATGGTGCATTATCTTCCATGGCACATATTCTCCTAGTTGGGGCATTCGTTCTTCCCAATTCATCAGTCTATTATTTATTATTATTATTATTATTCTTTTTTTTTTCCTTATTAGTTTTTTTTCCTTCTTTTCCTCAAGAATCAAGTTGAACTTTCTGATGTACCTCCAATTTGAGGGGAAAATATTAGAATATTAAATTTAGATATGGTAGGTTTCATATTTTCCTATTTTAGAATTGGTTAGAGTTATTATATTTAGATTTAGTTATTATAATATTTAGGTTAGTTAGATTTTATAATTTCTTTTCTATGTGTAAACATGCATTCTCACAAAGAAATAAATTGTCTAGTTTTCACTCTTCCAAAATTAATATGGTATCAGAGCTTGCTTTTTCAGCTGCTTCTACTTTGGCCTTTGTTTAACTATCAGTCGGAATCATAGCACCCTTTTTCCATGGCCCATCATTGCCCACATCTCCCATGACGCATCATCCATGACACATTCAATTGACTTGTTTTTTTTCTATTTTGTTTCCAATTGTTTTCCAATTGACGTTTGCTTATCTTTCCCAATTGTTTCTCAATTAGCGCTTCACCTTCCGAATTGTTTCCCAAATTAGCATTGCGGTCTTTCCAAATTTGCGTCCTCATCTATTAATGTATTTTATTTATTTATTAATTTCATCATCATCATTTTTTTTATTCAATCAAGTTGGGATGTCCAACTTGAGGGGAATATTAGATATTATCGGATAGTTTGAATTATTATTTCCCAATTTTAGATTGTTTAGTTTACATTGTTAGGATTTCCAGATTTGGTTAGATTTCAAGATTTAGTTTCAATCATTCGAAATAAATGTTAAGTCATTATTTCAATTATTTCTAAATTCAATATTTATATTAGGTTAAATCTCATTAATTTTTTTTTAATAAATAATCTCATTAATTTTGAATCTTATGAATTTTTTAAAAAAAAATTAACAATTTATTTCAAGGTATTTGAAACATAATTTTAATATATTCATAAAAAAATATTGATAAAGATTTATTTTTTATATTTTTAAGACCAGAGATATTTTTGAATATTTTTTTTAAAGTTAAAAGTTAGTTGAAACAAAACTTTTAACAGTTTCTATCCAAAATTAACGATAAAGATATTTTAAAAATACTTTTTAAAGTTTAAAGAAATTTTTAAAACTTTTCAAAATTTAGAGCATATGTATTATATAAATCCATTAATTTAAGGTATGTTCGACAATTTAATCAAAATATAAACGTAATATAATATTGAATGGAGAAAACTTCTCCAACAATCTATTTGTTGCCCACTTTGGAGAACGGTTCATCTTCATCTTCCTCTTCGCCTTTTCTCCAAAGTCCAATCGATCTCCAATGCAGAGTCGCCTCACATCATTCAACTCAAATAGCAACGAGTCACCTCTCTCGTGTCCATCTTCATCCACCTTTCATCTTCATCTTCCTCTTTACCGACCTTTTTATTAGATATATGCTTTGAAAAAAGCAAACGTTTTCTAAAAAGTTATTGAAGACCAAAGAAGATTGTATCTCTTATTTGAATTAAGTTCTCCAACCAACAGGTTGAAGCGCTAAGCTCAAGCAAATGAATTTTAAAAAATTGTTGGATTTAGGGATTGTTAGGCCCTCGTTAATTCATACGTATATATAAGGAGTGTAATTGGGTAAGGAGGGAAATAGGCAAGAAGGTGCTTGGTAGTGGAATATGATGTTTGTTAGAATCGAGGAGGGCATGCAGATTATTGAGTAGTAAGGCTTGTAAGAGAGATTCTCAACACTCTTAATTTTGCTGCTTGCTACTCGTTTATATTTATCTCTTAGTGTCGTTGTTTTTCCAAAATCTTATTATATATATATATATTTATTTATTTATTTATATTTAAGAATTTTTATATATCAGATTGAGCCTTCTGCTTCTATTTCTTTTTGTTTTCTAGAATACCTATTCATTATTGCTGGTGGAATTGGGTAGATACGTAACTTCAGTTATGGACCTCAGATTCTTCTAGGGGTTTTTCTTGCAACTCGTTCTTTCCAGTTGTTAAGATATGCCTTGAACGAGTTAATACCCCTACAATTACTTAGTCGGGGGTCTTGCTACCCGGTCAGCGAGTGGGGGTTTCTGGGACAATGCCTTCGAAGCGAGTGGGGGTTTCTGGGACAATGCCTTCGAAACTCAAAAGAAATCTGTATTGTTGTTTCTATTTCGTAGTTGGGCTTTTTTTAATGTAATTGGGCATTTATCTGTAATAGGGTTTTAATGAGAGTACATAATATAAACTCGAATTAAAACCCTAGCCCTCATGATGTTCATTCTGTAATTTTTCTCCGTGGAGTAGTTAACACAACGTTAGTGAACCAGGTGAATTTCTGTGTTATTGAATTCTACATTTTCTTATTTTCGATTGGTTTGTTGATTGTTGTTTTCATAACACTAGGTGTTGTTGGGCTTTACTTTATCTTGTCCTTCCTTGCCTTCTCTTGTATCTGGAAGATTAAAATTCCGAGGAAGGTGATGTTTTTTGCATGCATGAGTCGACACTGTGGATTATGTCCAAATACATTCTTAATCGCCAAATTGCGATGTCTTTGGACATAATTTTATTTGGTTTTTGGTTTATGTGTAGCAATTTCGTTGTCCCCAAATTGGTGGTTTCTTTGTAGGGAGCCTTTTGAGGATTTGCATCACATTATGTGAGATGGCCTATTTGTTTAGTCCCTCTACACCTTTTGGTTTGGAATGGGGACTATGAAGGTGAAGTTTTGTGGCATGCCAATTTCTTTGGGATCTAATAGGGGAGTTTGGATTTAGATGATC
This sequence comes from Sechiopsis laciniata, assembly GCA_037833695.1. NCBI lineage: Eukaryota > Viridiplantae > Streptophyta > Magnoliopsida > Cucurbitales > Cucurbitaceae > Sechiopsis > Sechiopsis laciniata. Next base: position 50,121 of record JBBMKA010028853.1, read on the forward strand.
AATACAGTGTTTAGGGAGGCACGAGATTTGAGAGTTGGTGAGGTTTAATGCCTCTCTATGGGCGTGGCGTTGATCACTAGACCTTTTTGTAATTATGAGCTTGGGTTGATTTTATTGGATTGAGTCCCTTTCTATAGTTCTTGCCTTTTTGAGATTTCCTTTCTCTTGGCCTTTTTTTATAGGCCCCTCTTTTTTCATGTTTAATTAAAGCTCGAGTTCTTATATAAATATTTGCATATTGGAAGGCAATTAACATCTCTTTATATATATTTTTTCAATTTTTCTTGTAAAATATCATGTGTAAAATTATTCAATTTTTAAATATATGTGCATAATATAAATTAGACGCAGACTTAAACACTAAAAATATATATTTTCCCCCAAAGTACATATTAAAATAATATAAAAATGCAATGGGAAAGACCAACCTTGATGGTCATTTAACATATTTAGAACGGTAACTAAAAATGAAATCATAGCAAAAGAATGAAATCTTTTAGTTGCTTATATATATATATATATGATCAAATAAAATTAATAAAAATATTTTTTGTTTTTTCTTTCTTTTAGTTGAAAATTGGATAAAATCAATGAAAAAATATATTTTTAGTCCTTAATCTTGTGATCTAATTTTTATATCTTTATATTTCAAAATTGAATAATTTCCTTTAAATTTTAATAATGGTTGATTTTAGTTATTGAGATAACAAAAACATTAGTTACATAATGTAGTTAACTAAAATGATGACTAAACTAATTTTAAATATTAAAAAACACACAAGGATTAAAAGTATCCATTATTGAAATGTCAGGAGTAAAATTGTTTAATTTTGAAATATAGGGACCAAATTCAAACTAGATCCAAACCTATGACTCAAAAGTGAGCATTATTGAAATGTCAAGAATAAAATGTTTATTTTTTAAACATAGAGACTAAACTGAAACTAAGCTCCAAACCTAGAGACCAAAAACTTAATTTTCCCTATTATCAATTTTTTTTAATAAATCATATTTTGTTTCTTTTATTATTATTATTATTATTATATTACCTTGAATAGGCAATTTCCTAATTTTCTTATGATTACTCTTATTTCTTTAGCTTATTATTGTAATTTATTTTTTATTTAAAATAAATTATACTAATTTGTTTATTGTGTTACTTTCTATTATGTTTTTTTTTATTTACTATTATTACTTATTAGATTAGCATTTTTCTATTTTCTATTAATAGATTATATTTCATACGTTATGTTTTTATTTTTCTACTCTTAATTATTTATTAATAGTTTACTTATTTTTACCCAAATCAAATGTTAGTTTTTAATTTATTATTTTTCATTTTCCCTTTCTAGAGATGGTTAGAAATGTTAATAAAACAAATAAAGGTTCTAGGAAAAATCCGATATGGAAATATGACACTGAGTGCAAGAAGGGAGAATTAGAAAATGTTACATTTATATAAAATGTAATTTTTGTAACAAATTTATCGTAGAGGTTAAAAGGATGAAAGATCATCTTGAGCAACTCATAGAAATGTCGTAGCACGTGATAAAATTTCCGATGAAGTTAAAGAAGAGGTGTTAGACTACCTCAAAAAATAAGAAATGTCAAAGATCTCTAACCAAAAGCAATTTGAAGATATATTTGATAATGGTGCATATAATCAAGGTAGAGCTTCAAGTAACATATTTCTACAAGAGGACTTCAAAAACCAATGGATCGATTTATAGAGACAAATGTTAGTGATGTTGGTGATGATGATAAGGTTCAAACTCAAATAAATCCTCTAAATGCAAAAAAAGACTCGCAATGCTGTTTGTATGGATATTAGGAGGTTCTTTTTTGAAAATGCTATTTAATTTAATGTGGCAAGAAGCCTTTTATTTGTGAATATGTGTCGACCGATTGGTTTATATAATCGATGTTTGAAACCACCATCTATTTATGAACTAAGTTCATGGATTTTGGAGAAAGAAATAAAAACTACAGGAAATATCATCAATGATATACGCAATATGCGGGTACAAACTAGGGTGTCCATCTTATCTGATGGTTAGGATACGAGGGGAAGGAGTTTGATTAACTTTCTTGTAAACTTGCCAAGTGAAATTTTTTTTTTGACATCTATCGACGTATCAGATTCAGTAAATGATGCAAATTTAATGTTTCAACTTCTTGATGATATAGTGGAGGAAATTGGTGAGGAGCTTATAGTTCAAGTTGCGATTGACAATGCATCCAATTACAAATCGGTTTGAAAAAAATAAATGGAAAAGAGAATGCATTTGTATTTGACTCCATGTGCAGCTTATTGTCTCGATGCTTGAAAAGCTTGGTGAATTGTCTCAAACAAGAATACATTGATAAATACAAAGAAGGTTTCCTTTAACGAATAAGGGAACAGAAACAGACGAGTATCTTCAAAAGAGATACCAACCTCCTGGTTAGCATCATTAACGGCTAGGAAGGTACGTAAATGTTGATGAGGATCTTCCGAAGGTTGACCACTAAAAGGTTCATTGAATCTAAGCATGTTATACATATTATTTGTCAAAAAAGGTAGCCTACCTTCACCATTAGGTCTAACCATACGTGGATATGCTGCATGGTTGAATAATCCTACTTGAGTCCTCATGACTCCGTCCCTCTCATCTACTCTCTAGACTGGGGGTAGATTAACATTGAGGTTTACATTTGCTCCAGCTTCTACACCTGCTACTACTGCTGGTGGATCGATTACTCCAGTGTGATTCTACGCTATTAGGTCCATCCTTCTTCGAATTCTCCTTCTCTACTCACGTCGTCTCCTAAGGAGGTTTTGTTTAGATTCTGAATCAAACGAAAAATTTGTGCTCATGCATAATTCACACCCGAATCTTGAAGCAAATGTAAGAAAAAAGAACTTGATTTTTTTTTTTTTTTTTTTTTTATATTCTAAACAATCTCGACTTAAAATAAATTGACACAGTCCCTGGCAACGGTGCCAAAAACTTGACTGCCGATTTCTAGTTGGCTTGTGTGCAAGTAATTCACACTCGCGCAAGTATACGCAGTCTGCAGTAAGTAATAAGTAAAATTATCGATCTCCTCAGGGACTGTAATTTACCTAAGGTGATTTTTAGATTGAACATAAATAAATGAATGGTAGTTGTGATTGATTGGGTTGAAAAGTATAAAAGAAATAAAAATAGTTGTAAAATAGATTGTGAGAGAATAAGGCTAAACTAGGATACTCATAGAAAGTAATAGCAATGCGTTATCAAAGAAACATGCAGTAAGGGGTAACTATCATACTACACCTCACAAACTTCCGCTTCCGCTTCCATTTGCATCAAGCCTGACTCTTGACGCGACTTGATGTAATGCTAAGCCGACGCTACGTATGTAATAGTTACGCGTTTATCCCTAAATTCTGATTTAAAGTATTGAAGACTTAATACTAACCTAATGAACAAGCAAACTAGACTTAGGCTATTTCTTCTTCCGATTTATAACCTAATAGTAGGCGTAGATGGTCGGTAGACACTTACTGTTGATGATTTGCTCCTAGTTAACAGGCCTTACTTACGCCCCTCTGATTTCTTCTTAACACATGCTAAAACTAACCACTTTTTCCTAGCGTTGTCCTAATAAAATTAGTTCCTCATACAAATAAGAAATACAAATAACAACATGGAAAACATGCTGAAATAGTATTACTGAATTGAAAATGAGTTTTGACAAGAATCAGAGAAAATAATATAAACTTTGTTCCGAAAATTCCCTTCCTTTTATTCTATTACAATCTCCTTTTATAACCATATTTCAAATATTCCAGAATAAGTATAGATCAGTCAACGAGATCTCTTTCCTTGCATGAATTTGCCAATTATGTTTGTGTGGTTAAGGGAAGAATCTTGTGATTTCTACAATTTGTCTCTCTAGTGTCTGGTTAGTCAACATTTTTCCGTCATTTGATTCTTTCCTTATTTTGTTTACGGCACCTTGGAGTTTCTTCGAACATTGCTACGTGTGCAATCATGCGTTTTGCTTCTTAGCCCCGTATCGTAAATTCCTACAATATAGTTTATTCGCATAAGCTTTGCTAAATATGCGCTAAGTATGCTAATTCTACTATTTTCCAGGCTTAAATTCATTTGTTCAAGTTAGCTAATTACACCATTTTCTCATTATACTTATTGTTTTCGCATACACCTTCTTCTCATTATACTTATTGTTTTCACATTGGATTTTAAATAATAACTACAAACAATGATCTTAGATTAGCAAGAATCTGACTCTATTTAAGAGTCATGAGGTAACCACGTGCGTCCTAGGCCAGGTATCTGAACATCAAAGGAAGGAAGACACAGAAGGTGTCTACAAATTAATGTCACAAATGAGTCTCCAACCTGGGACCTTGAAGGGAGATACCTTCAAAGCCTAAGTCTTCGACCACCGCACCACCTTTTGAGGACATGCCTCTTCCCTGTATTGTTACTTTGATCCCCATGAAAACCCCGTAATGTGCGGTCTCTGAGAGTCGCAGTTCGAGCTTGTCCACCAATGAAAGATGAAATTGTGTGTTACTTCACAGTTAATCAAAATGACCACCACCCAGTTCTCGATATCCTTTATGATTTTTATCGTGCTTGGTGTGGAAAACCCCACATTGACTTAATGGCCAGTTTGACTGCACGTTCAACTTAAAGCTAGTTTGCTTTTGATAAGACATCGTTAAAGTGAGGCCCCTCAATTTCAAACTCTTCGTCTGGGGTTACCACTAACACCCGTAGCTTTCAGGTTTCGCATGCTTGCACCATTTGTTCGCTTACTATCACGATCTAGGTTGAAATGTTCTCCGCGTATCTTGATGGCTGGAATCTTTAGGACTTCAGTGTGTTGGGCCTTTGGCGTAAGGCTCAATCTCCTGTTCCTTAGACTTTCTCATATGTTAGGGCCAATCTAATGGCCAAGTCTCTATCTTCTAGTAGGTAGGTTTGTTTGATGACGTCGTCTAGTCCTACCAATTTTCGACTTACTACCACCGCACGCAGCGTTGGACGAAAACCATTTAGGAAAGTGCTCTCAAGAACTTCATCTCCAAACGTTTCAGAAGGGTCGACAAGACTTCAAATCGATGGATATATCTTGCCAGCATCCCTTTCTGTTGAACCACCAAGAACCTAGCACACCATGTTCCCTCATGAGTAGGTCGTAAATGTATGAACATGGTCATTTTTCCAACCCAACCCAACACTTATATTTTCGGGTTGGGTTGGGTTGGGTCATCGGATCCAATAATAAATTATAAATATAAATAACTTTTATCAAATTAGTCTTACATTATATATAAACAAAATACAATCTCTAATCAAGGTAATGAAATGAATATAAATATACAATCATGGTTCGTATAGAAGATTTCAACTATAAAACATAAAACAAATAGATAATTAAAACAACAGAAATAGATGACATAATTCGACTTTCATAAAACATATCTATAATTAAAACCAACAAAGACATTTTATATAATTTGACTATAAATTTTATCATGATATATAAATTATAAAGATTTGAAAAATAAATTAAAGAATATGAGAAATAAAAATTCTAACAATAATAATTAAATAAAACAAATATACGAGTATACAATTATTTTATAAGTAGAAATATATATATTTTTAAACTAAATAATAATTTTGGGTTGGTCGAGTTAAGTTGAGTTAATTTTAGGTCAACCTTTGACCCAACCCAATCCATGAACATTTCATGATTTTGAATCCAATCCAACCCAAAAAATATTTAACCCAATCCAACTCGTCAAATTGGGCTGGGTTGGTTCGAGTTTCGAGTTGTTTGAAGACCCCTAACTATTTCTCTTCAATTATGGGCCGATCGAAACTAATGATCGATACAGTCACCTTCTTCTACTCCGTGAGGTCTTGAATTTCGAAATACCATTTTGCTAAAAAAATCCACGAGTCTAGATTTTTGCCAGTGAAGATGGGCATTTCTAGTTTCTTGAACTTGCTTTGATCACTTCCCCCTTTCTCCTATGTCAAAGACGACTTTCCTTCTTCATTCTTAGTTTCCATCTTTGTAGGCTAGGGGTCCCTCGTCACCCAAGCTCTTCGTTTGGCAATCGGCGGTGTCCGCTATGGCCTTCCCCTTTGACTTCTCGATGAGCATTTTCTGAATGCTAGCCACTGCCTTCTAGGTTTCAGTCGTTCTCATCAACAACTGCTGGATGCTCTGGGTAAGAGTTTGGTATGATATTGTAATTTCTTCCCTGAGGTTGCAATAGAGGTTATCTTACTGTTTTCATATGTTTCTTATTGTTTTTGGTTACAATGGAGGTTACCTTACATAACTTTTCAGATGCTAAATATGGTAATTCCCAAAGTCCAAACACGTTGGGCAGCAGATCTTTGAATTCCTCAAAGGGTCCTTGGAAATCTATTATCAAACATGACCCATTTAATCAAGGTGGGAAGTGTAGATAGTTTATCGTTTTGGAAGGACTAATAGATAGTTTATAGTTTAATTCATGAGATTATCTAATGAACAGATTATTGATCCCCCAAATCCTTTATTCAACCATATTTGGAAAAGCAGAATGCCCAAAAAGATCAACTTTCTCCCATGAGAACTTGTTCACATGGAAATCAACACTCAAGATAAATTTCAAAGAAGACTGCCTAACATGTCTCTATCTCTCCAATGGTGCATCCTTTGTAAAATTGACCATGAAACACTACCTCATCTCTTTTACAAATGGTATTACGCTAAGACTTTTTGAGATTGCCTAACATGTCTTTAACTGGCATGCACTTCCCATGGACCCATCAAAGTTGCTTGCTTATACTCAGATAGAATCCTCTTATTAGGCCTCTTGTTAGTTAGTGGGGAAGTTACATTTTAGGTGATTAGTTAGTTAGTCCTCAATGGGCTATATAAGTGTAATATTAACCTTAAATCAATACACAAGTATATTCAATTGACTCAAGTGAGTGAGGAGCTTTAATAGAGTTAAGCTCGATCTTTGGAGACGATTTATATGGAGATTCAAATGGAGGTTGTTGAAAGCGAAGGATAAGATGAAAATGAATTACAGAGATGGGTGGATGGTATTGTAAGAGAAATGAGAGAATTAAGAAAAGAGTGGGTCGAATACGAAAGCAAGAAGCACGGGAGAAAGAGGAAAATATGTTGAATCAAGAAGCCACTTGTTTGAGTAAGGAAGATCCAGACAAATCAGAATTACAAAGTAGAAAATAAAACGGACAAGGAATCCTCTGCTGAAGTTGACTTCGAGAGAAAGGATGATGAGAAGGATTTGTAACGGCCCAGTTTTCCATTTCGGTTCCCCAGGTATGTTTGGTTGTTGATTCGGTTGTTCAGTTGGGCCGTTAGGGCAGTTTGAGCCTCTAGGGGTATTTTGGTAATTTTGCCTTTAGTGGTAGTTTCGTAATTAATCAGGGTTCAAGGCTATTTCTGTTGATTGCTGAGTTCGGTTATTCCTTCAGTTTCAGGTTTCCACGGTTAGAGTTGCAGCTTGGAAAGCTTGGAAGTTCTTTTGGTAAAAAGAGAAAAGAAATAAATTAATTGTTAAAAGCTTCCCCCGCCAGAACTTGAAGTCTGTTGGTTAGAGTTTGGAGGTTTTGTTTAAAAGAAGAGAAAAGGGAAAAAAAGTGTCTTCACTAGGACTCGAAGGCTGGTTGCCAGGGACACGTGGCAAGTGGAGATTGATTAGTCGATTAAATGCTTAGGTTTCACGGAAACGCTCGGGAAGTCCAGAGGTAAAACACAATTTTCTTCCAGATCGTATTCCTCCTTGCGTTCTCTTCTTCCTCTTCCTCTTCTCCCATCTCCATCATCGATCCTTCTTCTTCCTCAAGCCCTTGCTCTTGCCAAATTTCCCAAGCATCATCTTCTCCTTGCAGTAAGCCCTAGCCGAGAGCACCATTCTTGCCGCAAGCTTTTGTTCTTGTTGCCGCAAACAGCCCCTAGCCGAGAGCACCATTCTTGCTGCAAGCTCTTGTTCTTATTGCCGCAAACAACCCCTAGTCGAGAGCACCATTCTTGCCGCAAACTAACCTAGCTGAGCCAAGCGGTCGCTGAGGCACCATCCCCTAGTGCATCGTCGATTGCAGCCTCACGGACCGCTAAGCCTTAGTTGTCGCACGTCGCTTCGCCGCACGCCCTTCGCGCCTCACCTTCGCGCGCACGATCGCAGCCCCGTGGTCACGGTTCCTCATTCGCCTTGCTAAGCGCCATGCCTTCGCGGATCGTCGAGCCTTACACTTTGCTTAGCCGCTCGTCGCTTCACCGCACAGCTACTCGTAAACGCCTACTCATCCGTCGCTTTGCCGCAGCTGAGCCGCCCGCATTTCGGAGAGCTTCCCCTTCACCGAGACCTTGCTACCGAGCCTGTCTTCTTCAGTTTTGGGTAGCTTTCTGAGCCTTGTGCTTTTAGTTACCTAGTTTCATTTAGATAGTTGCTGATTAGTAATTTGTGCTTGTTGTTATGATCATTTGCCTAGGTTGTTTCGTGTTGGTTTTCCAGCTCAAGGAGCACTGTTATCTGTTTGTATTTTCTGCTTGCTTTCCAGGTAAAGATTTCTTACCGGGGTTGTGTGGACCCTGCGAAATATTCATTGATTGTGTTCTTGTTGTATGTTTACTGTTTACTAGCATGATAATGGATAGAAATGTATGTTGTTCTGTTTTCTGCTAGCATGATTGTTCCTGTTTTTCATGTTAGTGCCATGCTAGGTTTGTTCTTCCAGCATGTGATGTGATTTCTATGTAAGCTCGTAGTACCATGCTAGGGTTATATGTTGTTGAACATGTTTGATTGTTAGGAATCAGGGTTGGGTAATCTTAGATAGAACTTGTTAGGTTGTCTTCATTCAGAGGCTGAGAGTGGACCAACGTACGAGTCCCCACCGGTCGGGTTGTGAGGATAGATTTCTTACCCCCAGCAGCCGGGTGTGGAGTAGCTACCATACTGACATAAGCCTAGTTTGTAGCCTGTTAGAGCGGAATCCTGCCAATGGTGTAACCTGCCTTGGTCGGTTCTTAGCTTCAGGCATCGGTGGTATTCAGGCTGCTACAGTTGAGTGCCGAGGGCCTTGCACTACTGTAGATCAGTGACACCGCTTCCGAGTCTTTAGGCATGCGTAC
>JBBMKA010028873.1:0-25164 GCA_037833695.1 Sechiopsis laciniata
TGAGCTTTTGGGTGAAAATGGATTGGTTGTGGCTGTTGAAGAGATATCAAAAGCTGTTAAGAATTTGGATAATGGGGTTTTGGAAGGGGCAGAGGAATGGGGGTTACAAATAAGTGAATTGGCAGATGATTATGCTAAAAATGAAACATTTTGCACTGCTGGGTCACCTAGATTTGAAGTTTATAGTGCTGATTTTGGATGGGGGAAGCCAGTGAAAGTGGAAATAGTGTCAGCTGAAACACCCTTTCATTTTGCTTTGCAAGATAGTAGAAAGAGTGATGTTGGGATGGAGATTGGAGTTGTTAAGGACATAACTCAAATGGAAAGGTTTGCTGCTATATTTCAGCAAGGTTTTGAATGCATTTGAAATCATTGGATTTGCAAATGCAATCGAGTATTGAGTAGAATAAATCTATGTTTAAATATGCAAGGTAATATGTGTTTGTTATGATATCAATGAGTTGATTTTGCTAACTCTTTATTGCGCTATAATTTGAAGAGTTAATTTCTTCTGGGTTCTTAGAACATTCAAAATATCTTCTTTTTTTTTTTTTCATTTCATATTGTCTTTTAGTATTTTCAATATATTTTAGTTCTGGTACTTTTTAAAACTATTTTTGCCATTGTCATTTTTTGCTTGTTTATTTGACAAATAAATAATATGGCTTTATGAATGTAACATCTTGATTTGAACACTTGTTAGATTAAACATATTATAGTTGGTTAAGGAAGGTTTATGGTAGGCTGATATATATATACACAACTTATACAACAATATTGAGAAAATGGGAATTCGAACCTGAAATCTCATGATTACTAAGTTGTACAAGATGTCATTAGAAGTTTTCTCTTATTGACTTATATTAATAACATTATGGCAGCAACCACATAGGTTAATGTTTCCTCCATCCTATTCTCACTTTTTAGTTTTCCATTGTAAAAAATAATATTTGTTTATTAATTATTTTCACGAGACATAATGTCTTAACTCTACAATATTTAAATGTTTAAACATCCGCAATCGATCCCTGTTTCCAAAAATTTGAAAAATGTTTCTGCATATAAAAATGCGACAGATAAAAGAATGAAAATCACTTTGAATAAAGAAAGAAAGAACCATGTCCTTTCAATATTTCACAAATTGGAGTCAACTAAACGATGTTCGTAGAATCAAAAATAATGTAAGTTTTACTGTTTCACAGTAACATAATCCGCAACTACGGCCTCAGAATCAGAAGTATTGTTGATGGAAAATTTAGTTAATGAAATGCGAGTCATAAAACAAGACCCATTTCTCAACTGCAAATACTACTGTCATTTCACATGAACTTTAGTTTCCACTCTTTTGTCATTAATAAGAATTCAGAGATCCCCTTGACGACCCTTCCGACGCCTACTCCAATTTCTGCTTCGAGGATCTGCTCGGGCGAGATGTCCTCAGTCCGCTTGTAAGCCTTCCCACGAATTTCAGAATCTCATCAATTAAGATCACGGGCAGTGCCACCGCCAGAACCAAGAGCCATTCATTCAAGGATAGAGGGACAATGCCGAAAATTTGGGCGAGGAATGGTACATACAGGATCAAGAAATGCAAGCCAAATGAAACAGACATGGCGAGGAGGAGCCATGGGTTAACCCAAGGGGGCATTGTCAACAAGCTTCCATCCTCGGAGAGGGCATTGAGGGAATTGAACATCTCAATGGCAACCAAAACGGAGAGTGAGAGAGTCGAGGCCTTGATCTTGCCTGATCGAAAGTACTCACATGGATCTGAATCAAAGCTGAAGACTTGATCTCCAGCCGTGAAGGGTGACACGGAAAACCCTTCCCAGGACGAGCACTGACCCCAGTTGGCGAGCTGAGAGTAAGACACCAAACTGTGACCGTCTCCGGACAGGTCAATGCCCAAGAATGAAGCATGGGTATACCAAATAATAAATACTCCAACAGTTGCCATCCCTACGTAAAGTCCAATCACCTGCGCATCAAGGTAAGAATTTAGATTTTCATTTGATAGGAAACTTATGGGGGAAAAGTACAAAATGATAGCATTTCACACGAAATGAAGTATAAGGTTAAAGGAAGTGCAGGTGCAAATACCAAGTAGCGGAACAAAATCCAGGCTGTGATCAAGGAGTCGTCGCTTCTTCTTGGCGGCTTCTTCATTATATCGGTATCGGGTGGATTAAATCCCAATGCAGTTGCTGGAGGTCCATCTGTAACAAGATTAACCCAGAGAAGCTGAACAGGGATCATCCCTTCGGGAATACCCAGTGCTGCTGTCAAAAATATCGATGCAACCTCTCCAATATTTGAGGAAATCATGTACCTACAATACAACAATCATTTTTGGCATTTCAAAGCGATGGACAAACAACAAATCCTATGAAGATGGTTGAATTGATTTCACAAAAAGTGTATGGGAAAAATAAGGAACTTGAAACCATTTAAACATAATGGAAAACTCACATGCTTGCTAGAGTATATTAAAGTTAGATGACAATAACATCAATGACCAAAACCTAATAGCATACTAAAATATAGCCAACAAAAATGGATGAACGCTTGCTCAATGGAAGAAAAACCTGATAAAAGCCTTCATATTGTTGTAAATGGATCTGCCTTCACCAACTGCTGCAACTATTGTACTGAAATTGTCGTCTGCAAGAACCATGTCGGAGGCTTCCTTTGCAACCTGGAAAAACAAATTCCAAATGTGGCCGGTTGTTAAGAACACAGACACAACCCATTTAAATATAATCAGAGGTAGTTGATAATTAAAACATGCATGCGACCATACCCTGAAAACTGGTTGAGAAAATAAATTACTCCACACAAAGTGAATACAACTAAGATTTTTGAATAATCCAAACCGATTTATATACGACGCATCCAATGACTTATTTCAAAAAAGAATTCACACAACGAAGTAGGTACCTCTGTCCCAGAAATGCCCATAGCAATCCCAATATCAGCCAACTTCAAAGCAGGTGCATCATTGACTCCATCTCCTGTCATTGCAACAACTTCACCATCTTCCTTGAGCAATCTTACTATCTCTTGTTTATGTCTAGGTTCAGCCCTTGAGAAAAGAAGTCCTCCATCTTGTCTTAAATAAGATTTTTGATCCTGTCGGCTCATTGCCATGAATTCTTTTCCGGTTAAACTTCTGGAGCTTATAGCTTCATGTTGTCCAAATACGCCTATTTCTCGACATACTGCTTCAGCTGTGTTCTGGTTATCCCCTGTGATAACCATGACACGAATACCAGCAGCCTTACAGTCTTCAATTGCTTGATGAACCTCTTTACGCGGAGGATCCTGTAAAAATACATGGTGATGCAAACTCAAGTCAAAACAAAAATTAAAAAAAAAAAAAAAACTCACTTACAAAATAAGATACATAAATAAATACTTTGTGCCACTCACCCTTAACCCAACAAAGCCAGCAAAAATAAGATTGCTTTCAATCGCAGAGTAATTGGATGGGTCAAGTAAAAGCTGATGTGCTGGATGATCCTCATCACCATTATTATAAGTGGAAAATTCAGGAAGATCCTCCTTGTATGCAAAACCTAAACACCTTAACGCACTTGATGACATCTCACGTAAGACAGCTAAGAGGTTTGCTTTTGAGTCCGAGTCTAACTCCACAATAGATCCATCGAGCAGTTGAATAAATGAGCTCCGTTCCAAAATATTTTCAACAGCACCCTACCACATAGAGTCGAGCACCATCTTAACCAATGATAATTAACATATCACAATAAGAAGAAAGAAAATTTAGATTACAATTACAAAGATTTACTTTACTTTTCATTTTTTTTAAGAATTTAGATTACAATTACAAAAATTGAGAAAAGAATTTTTTTTTTTAAAAAAACATAAGAACGAAAGGTTAAACACAAAAGAAAGCAACCTATAAAAACAGAATTACACGAAATTACTTAACAATTAAACGGAATTACTTAATGATACAAAAATTAACCACCAAGGCTTAAAAGGTGAGGTGAAACACTAAAATCATTAGGTTGATTGATATCTGCTTAATAACCTCAGTCACAGGTTGTTACATAACCATCCCAATGTTTTCTTTCATAAGCTACTTTGTGAAAAGAATTTAAAATGACCCGCAGAGGGAAATATCACATTAGCATAAAAAGGGAAAACAAAAAATTAGAAATCAGCAAAATAATACAGAAAAGCACTGAAAATAAAATTTATGACCAAATAAGTCAGAAACTATGAGATTATCAGAATATACCTTCACGAGTAATGACTTCTTCCCTGAGCTAGAATTTGTAATAACTCCCATGGATTTGCGGTCTCGGTCAAACTCTAGAGTAGCAATACGTTGCTCATTCTTATTCCAAACTTGGCAGCATTCTTGTGAATCATATTAAAATGTCAAAAACATGTCAGAATAAACTTGCATAAGAAAATAAATGAGACAATAATAACGGTCAAGTACTTACGCAGGACACCCCCATTAGTGGAAGCTGAACTTGAATCATATCCTTCAGGAAGCCCCATCTTTTCCACAAGAACCTAAACATGCGGATAAAATGCATCAGGCTAAAAGCTACATAGAATGTGTTATTTGTTGGCATCTGCCCTTGCCCCATGCATCATCATTACCAAGTATCTCAACAAGGTTCATTCTTCGACAGGAATATCAATAGAACAACGTTGCCTTATCATACATGTAAAAGTAAAACATTATGTGCTACAACAACAACCTCCCTTTCACTATGAATATGAAAGTAAATCAAACAATTGAAGAGGAATTCAAGCTTCAAGCATCCTAATTATTTCAAATTTTGTCTTTAGTCATGAGTTTAGCTAATAATTTATCCCATCAGGCCGGTCTTTTTCAGTTCTAAAAGTAAGAACTTTTTAGCCTTATAGCTTTCAAGGTCATGCATGCCTACTCCCTCTTATGTAGCATAGCAACCTACAGTACTTAAAGAACATCCTAAATATCATCTAGGAACTTGTCTTTGATTAATAAAACTGTTGTCAGAATTAAGAGAGGAGACAATTAGCTGAGGAAAATAAAATCATTGCATCAAAAAATCATGAGATTATTAGGTCACCACCTTCAATGCTGCTTCAGTAGGCATTCCATTTGCAACAAAATGATGCCCAGATTTTTCAACACCTGCATCATTACAGACAGCTGCAATCTTTGCCAACATTTGCAGATTGGCATCCAGTTGACTTCCAAGCCATCCAACGATTCTTCCATCCAAGGGATCATATGTAGTCCCTTCCACATCAAAGGCTCGCAGAGTACCAACACGAGAACCAAGTGCAACAATTTTTGCTACAGCCATCTGATTAGTTGTTAGAGTACCTGTCTTATCAGAACATATAACAGTTGTACAGCCAAGAGTTTCAACACTGGGAAGTTTTCGAACAAGGGCATTCTTCTGGGCCATCTTGCGGGTGCCAAGTGCCAAGCATGTAGTTATGACTGCAGGCAAACCTTCTGGAATTGCAGCTACAGCCAATGCCACGGCTATCTCAAAGTAGTACGTACATTTCTCAAATGAGAACTTGAAATTTGCTGGCCACCCATCAACATATTCCCAAGTAAGGAAGTATTTTACATTGATAAGCCAAACCAGAGCACAGATCACTCCAATTATTGCTGTTAAAAGCTCTCCAAACTCATTCAACTTTTTCTTCAATGGTGTGTCATCTTCACTTTCAGATGCTTCCTGTATCTGAGAATGCACCTGTCCTAGTTCAGTGCTCATCCCTATCTGAGTAACAAGGCAAATACAATTTCCATTGACAACTGTTGTCCCAGCAAAAACCATACTCTTTTTACCTTGTATATCTGTATCTTCTGGCACAGCCTTAGAAGTCTTGCTCACAGCCTCACTCTCACCTGTCAACGACCCCTGCTCAACTCGAAAAGTTGAGCTGATTAGACGCAATACTCGCATGTCAGCAGGCACCTTATCCCCAACTGTAAGCTCTACTATATCACCGGGAACAAGGTCCTTGGAAACGATTGAAGCTCGTTTACCATTTCGTATGACTGAAGCCTGTTCAGACTGAATTTCTTTAAGGGCTTCCAATGCTTTCTCAGCATTGTTCTCTTGCCAAACGCCAACAATGGCATTGACAATCAAAATCAAGAAAATAACTATAGGCTCCACAAATGCCGTAATCCTCATCTCACCTCCTTCATCGCCATCATACCACGCAAGAACAAAAGATACAACTGCTGCAGCTAATAGAATCCTAACTAATGTGTCATTAAACTGTTCCAAAACCAGTTTCCAGATTGAAGTACCTTCATGCTTCTCCAATTCATTGAATCCATAAATCTTCCGCTGTTTCTCAACACTTTCAGAAGATAATCCGAGATCTGGGTCCACTTGGTACTTCTCTACGCATTCTTGAACATCCCTTGCCCAGGCAGGGTACATTTCTTTATTCGAGGAATTAGCAGCAAAAATTTCCTTTTTCCCATAGTTTTCCCCGCCTCTACCCATTTAGATTAGCAAACAAATTGGACGGATAAAGAAACCTAATGGAAAATCAATTTAGCCTGCAAATCAAGGGAAACTTTAGACAAAATTCAACGCACAAAAACCAAACCAAACCAAACCAATTAACAAACGTTCCGAAAGTACAAAATCAAACACCTGACTGTCAGTTTAACCCCTAAGAATTCAAGCAAAACGAAGATAAATCAACACGAACAACCCAGACAGTTCATATATCCTACTTAATCTCAATGAAATAAATAAACATATCGTTCAAATCAAAACAAAGTTAAAACCGTTACGCCTCAGATCCGATGGAATCTACAATAACCTCTCGTCTACAAACTTGCTCGACAAGCAAACTAAGATAAAAACAATCGATAGAAAACCACAACCAAAAACGAAATCAAATCAAAATCCCAATCAACACAATCATTAATCTCACAATCACACAACATATTTACCAGAATCCCTGGATCCTTAACGCCGATGAGCATCGAATTTCCGTCTCTAAACTGAAATCGACTGAATGAAAGAGAAATGGAGAGAAAGAATCAAACCAATGTGACGCTTCCAGTGACGCTACGAACTGGAGAACGCGAAACCTTAGAACTGATTATAGGGTAAATAAGGAGCGATTCAACCGCAATAATCTGCTGCATCCGCTACTACTAATTTCCAATTTCGAACCGATTAGATTCTGCAACGTGTTGAAATCCGGTGGCTCTATGAGATATCGATCGTGAAGGTGTACGGTAAGAAAAGGTGGGATCCACGTGGAATTCGTTTTATCGCTTATTAAAATAGTAATAATAGAAGCCACGAAGCTTCGTACTCGTTTAAGTTTTCTTTGGAATAACAAACTTGGGATTTGGAAAAGATACTATGCTTGTATGCCCTTTTGTTTTTTTCAAATCTTGCTTATATGCCCTGGTATTGTGCTCGAATTACAATCGAGGGCTTTATTTATTAATTGTTAATTGTAAGCTAGTTCTGAGTAGAATGAAGAATTATTTGGAAGGATAATTGACGTTGAAATAATAAATTTTATATATATATATATATATATATTTTATAGAGAGATGGTAAATAATATCTCGTTTGGATGTGAGTTTTTTAAAAGAGTAGCAGTCAACAACTTAAATTAATTATAAATATATATTTTTACATTAAATTAATTATAAATGTTAAAACATTATTCATACTACTTAAAATTATATTATTTCATATAGAAATTGTAGATATTACTTGGTTAGCTATTAGATGGTTAGTAGGTTTTGGTTACATATATATTTAGTTGGTCAGTAGATTTGATCATTATGCCTAGATTTGATTATGGATTGTGTATTATAAATTCCCTATTGAAGAGATAATAAGTTATTCAATCTTTCTCCATTTTCTAATTCAATATGGTCTTCAAATTCATATCCAACCTAAACAGGTAATTCATATCTAACTCAAGCAAGTAAACACCCACATATTTCGGTTCACAAATTTGGATTCAATTCAAGATGATATTTTCAATGTGCCACCATATAAATAGTCTTTTCATTGATTTTGAGTTGTAATCTCATATTGTCTAATATATATTAATCGATCAATTTGTTTTCCATTTACAAAACTATGCAAAACACCTACAATTTTTTTTTCCAACAAAAAGTATAGCTTTAGTAACATTTTGTATAAATTAGTAATTAAAAAGTTTGAGATTAGAATCTCCCCCTTTAAATATGGTTGAATAAAAAAACACATTTATATCCCAAAATCTTAGGTATTGAAATACAAAGATTTATTCTACTTAAATATCTAGGTCTCATAAATATAATATCCATACTCAAAAACAATACTCACTGTCCAAACATACACCTTACAATACAACAACCTTTAACTACATATTTAAATCTCATAAACATAACATCAAATACTCGAGCAATATCAGTCCAGCCGAAACAGGCCAGCTAAACAAACATTTGCAAATACCAACATAAAACATAATTCAACTGAAAACACATAACCAAAAGATTACGAGTTCAAACACTCAACTCCCCGGAATGTCACGTTTGCAAATCCAATGATTTCAAAGGCATTCCAAACCTTGCTCAAATATAGCAGCAAACCTTTCCATTTCAGTTCTCTCCTTAACCACACCAATCTCCATCCCAACATCACTCTTTCTACTATCTTGCAAAGCAAAATCAAAGGGTGATTCAGCTGAAACTATTTCCACTTTCATTGGCTTTCCCCCACCCAAAATCAGCACTATAAACTTCAAATCTAGGTGACCCAACAGTGTTAAAGACTTTACCTTTACCATAATTATCTGTCAATTTACTCATTTGCATCCCCCATTTCTCTGCCCCTTCCAAACCCCCATTATCCAAATTCTTAACAGCTTTTGATATCTCTTCAACAGCCACAACCAATCCATTTTCACCCAAAAGCTCACTTCTTTCCATCATAACAAAGGCAGCTACCAAACAATTCCCGAAGTAGTTTGCGGGCACGGGCGGGTTTAAACGAGACCTTGCATCGACCGAGAATACGAACATGAACTTCCCTTGTTTCAAACCTTCCAATTTGGCTGAGCAGAGACAGAGATAAGCAGTTGCTACTACAAATGTAGATATGTGGGAACAAGTGCTTGTGGTTTTGTTTAAAAACCAGTTTTTTAGATTTTGAATGTTTTTTCGGGTGAGCTTGAAAGTGGTTCGGATTAAACCGGGTTTTGTTTCGGGAAGTTTAAGGTTTAAGTTCTTGGTGTTGGGTTCAGCTTCCTTGTCCAGCCATGCGTTTGCAGTGATTTTTGCTACGCCTGCTGGATCGTTGATGACTGATCTGTTGTAGAATGGTATCAATTCGGTAATTGTTGGAATTGTAGATCCTTCCTTGCAAATTTGAGCCCATAATTTGATGAATGAAGTTGCGGTTTTTCCATCTAATATTGCATGATGATTTGTTATTCCAATGGAAAATCCTCTGTTTTGAAATGTTGTCACCTATGTTAAGAATTCAAACACATTTATTAAATATGAGGAAGATTTGGATGCAGCCATCGAACTACATAAAAAAAATTATAAACAAAAAGGTATTATAAAAAATAAAAAAAAAATTGTGGCTCTCAAAAAGCCACATCAACGACATCACTCATGGCTGCACCCAAATCTTTCTCATTAAATATATCATAATATTAGATATAATTCCAGTTCAAAATTTATTGGCAAAAAAAGGAATAGCCTACATTTCTTATAGAGGTGATCACAACTCTTTATCGAGGAGGACTTAAAACTTACTTTAATACTAAATTAAATAATATGAAGTTTCATCTCAAAATTGAAAAGAATAATTCTGAAACTTTTTCACTTTTCTAACGTGGGACAACTTATGGATCTCCAATACATAATTATCTATAAAATAATATATGTCTATTGTCTTAAAAGTGGAGAGAATTCTTAACATTTATAAGATAGAGACGATATTTTATTTCGTGTCGATTGATTCTATGAGGTTATACTCAATGAATTGCAAATCATGGCCATTGCAAATGTGAGTATTTAAATTTATGGTTTCTTAGTCACAAGTACACCAAATCAGCTATATTTTTGTTGACAAATTTCTTAAATGGGCATTTTTTTTTCCCTTTTATACTTAGTCAATTTATTTAGTATTATACCTTCTTTTAGATATATATATATAATACAAAAAAATTTGGACATTGAAAGTTTCAAACCTCTAAGCTCGTGATTACTAGTTTCGTACATAATGTGGTTTGAGGTACTCCTTATAGCCTTAGTAGTAGCTTATAACTTTATGCTAATCAATTTTAACATTTTCACCAACAATGATGTCTAATTTTTTTTTTTTTTTTTTTAAATGTATTACAAAAAAGATTAAAACTTACCTCTTGTTAGGAAAGATCTAGTCTTCCTAACTTTTCATGTGAGGCTATTATAACCTCAAATTTTAAAGTTAAAATTTTCTTTAAAAACAATTAATAAATAATCAGACAGCAAAAATTTGTGCCTAACACCATGAAAAGTAGGGAGGATTACATCCTTACTGATAAGTTTCGGTATCGTACAACTTTTTATTTTAGGTTTTTTTTTTTTGAGAATTTTATTTAATTTTTTATACCTACTTACTGTCAAAAATTAAGCTTCTTATACCTACAAATTTCAAATTTTAATTATATTATTTATAAATCTTACGATTAAATCACCTAATTTTATTCATTCTACTTTTTATAAATCTTAAAGTGTTCCTAATTTTAGTCTTTCTTACATAGGTATTGACTTGACTACAAAAAATAAAACCAACACTAGCTCTTTTGGCCCAAATTTTAATCTTTACTTTTTTAAAATCTTAAATTAGTCTTTAATTATTATTTAATAAATTAATAATATTTTAGTAGAGAAAATTATGTACTCATGTCATTTTAATCATACATTCCCTATCAAAAATAATATATATATATAAACTTATAATGGTATCGAGGGAAAATTTGATCAAATGGCCAATGTCTTTATGGGAATTGGGAAGACATTATCACAAGAGCAACATCGTGTATCAAATCCCATTTTAAAATCATATGACTCTTGTGCTATTATTCTTAAACTAGAAATCTTTCTTTTGATTTTCTTCATTTTTGCATGTTTCTTATTATAGATGTTTATCGAAATCTAAAAAATCGATAATCAATCAATTTTTCAAAGTAGTTGGTGGTATTTTGGTCCTTGAACTATCATGAAAATTCCATTTTAGTCACTAAACTTTCAAAAGTTCAATTTTGGTTCTTGAACAATCATTTTTGTTCCATGTTGGTCTTGAACTTTCAAAAGTCCAATTTTAATTCTTGAATTTTCTAAAAAGTTTTAAAATAGTCATTGAGTTTAAAAAATAACTTAACTATAATTAACTATTAGAGAATATGAGGTTCCACCTAAAAAATAATTGGTTATGAGGAGAGTAACCTCTCCACTTTTTCAATGTATTTTTATTGGATCGATATCCGTTTGGGTTTTATGGACTTTAGTACCATATTAGAAAATATGGAATTCCGAACTTGAAGGGACCACACCTTCAAAATTCAAGGGAATCAAAACCAATTTGACTATGAGGGGAGTAACTCATATCTCTTTTATATTGTTGTTGTACTCTCCACTTTTTCAATAAGGGATAATTGTGGGATCCTAACATTAACCATAGACGAGGTGGCAAAATAATAATAATAATAAATTGTTATCATCTTCTTCTCTCATTCCACACCTCTCTCAATAACTGTACACTTCAAGAAAATAAAACACAGCATAAAAATTTCTTCTCGAATCTAGGGAGAAAGAGAGCGAGATTCGGAAATCCAAAATCTAAAATTGTATAGTTGTGTTGGTTGATTGAAATCTAAAATTATATCCATACAGAAGACCAATGGTATGGTACAAAAGAAGTGTTGGAATAAACTTAAATGTAATTTTGGAATATGGAATAATTAATTTAGGAATTAGTGGGTAAACAATTAAAAAATTAATGGATTGTCAATTTATGAGAGTAATTAAGGAATTAGTAGATTTTATTGTTCTAACAATTTTGGTAAGAATTTGGAGACCAAATTTGTAATAGGTTATAAATAGAGTGTTCCATCATTGTGAATTGTAGAGACAATCGTAGAGCAAAAGAGAGTAAAGAGAGAAAAAGTTGTGTAGAGAGTTATAGAGAGAGTTCAATTGAAAAATAAAGAAAAGTGTTTTAGAGAAATTATTGTATGCATTATCTCTTCAATCCCGAAGTGAAAAGCTTGCGCGATTGTTATTTATGTTTATTGTTTTTGTTTTTTGAATCTAGATCTTACAAGAAGGTGATCAAAGTCTTTGTTCAACCGCTCAAAGTATTTTGCAGCCTTCACTTTCATTTTAAGTGTATAGTTGTGTTGTTTGATTGTTAATTTGTTCAATTGGAGAATTTATTATTTTTATTTATATTTATCGATTTATACAAACCATTTGATTCATTCATTCGAAATACAACGTTTGATTTTTCTTCTTTGCTGTCAAGTGTTTTATGCTTCGACGTTCTTCAATTTTTCTATGCCTTCTGGCTATTTGTCCAGCTTTTTTGTCAGTTCTTGTATGGAAATTTAGTGGGTTTTGTTTTGTTGTTTAGCTTTTTTTTTTTTTTTTTTTTTTTCCTAACATTTAACTGGCTTTTCTATCAGATCTATATAGGAAACTTTAGTGGGTTTTGTTTTGCTATTTAGTTATTTCTTCGGGTAAATGGTTAGAGTGGGTCTTTTTTTTAAATTTATTATCAAAATGAGTTTCTTTTCAAATTATTTATTAAAATTGGTCTATTTTTTTGTTGGTATCTTTCTCAATAATGCCACCACATCAATCCTCAAACTATCCATAAAAAATTGTCAAATGGCATTCAACTCTAGATTTAGTCAAATTGATTTAGAATTTGGCAAAACATATCTAATTAGATTAAAAAACGTCGATCCAATAAAAAAATTGTTTTGGTGGTGTGATGGCTCCTACCATGGCTATTAATCTGGATTTTTTGGGTTTGAATCCCAATTTTCATTTTTATTTTTATTTTTATTTGTTATATTTTTCATCTTATATCAAATATTATAAAATTGCAAATCCGATTTATCTTAAGAAAATAATAATTACTATAATTCTAATATTTTATTAAAAATAATTATATAAAAAATAACTAGTATATTTTTTTTTATGACCTATGAGTTCCGCTTCACTATATTCGAAAGTATGTGCCCCAATTCCAAAACAAAAAATAATAGAGAAATTAAATATAAATGATTTAAAAAAATAAAATTAAAGTTAAAATTTAAGAACGAAAAGATAAAGAAAGAAAGAAAATAAAGGTAAAGGAAGAGAAGCGGGAACCATCTGGAGTGACTTAATTGGTCAAAGAGAGTCTTGGGATACATAAGGTGATGGATTCAATCCACGGTGGTCACCTACATAAGAATTAATTTCCTATAACTTGACATTTAAATGTTGTAAGGTCAGTCCGTCTGGGCCGTGACATTAATCGAGTTTCCTTGCATCCACCAAATTTGAAGTGGTGACCTCGTTGGCTAACACTCTTTGTGATTACCCTACATCTGTTTCTTATTCTTACGCGTTTAATAGAAATGCCCATTCATCCCTTAATTGAAATTCATCCCGTATGTTGATCATATAAAATTATCGATAAAATTATCGATGAAATTTAACACTGTTAAAATAAAGATACAACAAATGTCTATTGGAATGTTTGAAACCATTAGTATTTTTGCAGTGTAAGACTAACATTTTTTTCAATGGAATTTGAAAATTTTGTAAAATGATTGTTTTTATTTTTAAGAGTTAGGAAGATTTAAATTACAAATCTCATCATTTATATTACTTTGACAAGTTCTTCAACTATACCATTATTAGTTTATAATTTTTATAGACTCCAAAGTAAATTGAGAGCCACAATTTTTTTTTTTTTTCAATATCTTTTTGTTTATAAATTTTTTTTTTTGTGTGGCTCTTAAAGGGGGTGTAGTCACGCCATGGATGCACCTGCTGATGTGGCTCTTTGAGAGCCACAAATTTTATTTTTATAATTTTTTTTTGTTTATAATTTTTTTTCTTAGTGTGTAGCTCTTAAAGAGATGCAGCCACGGCTGCACCCAAATATTTCCCTTTTTGTTTTTAAAATAGAAGTTATGGTGGAGAGAGAACTTCAATAATTAAAAGAAAAATAAAGGAAGAGAATTTATGGGAGGAGTATGAAGACAGAGTTATGGAAGATAGAAATGGGAGAAATTAAAGCCTGGGAAGGTTAGGTTAACAACTCTGAAGGGGATTTTTTTTTTTTTTTTTTCTTTTTTTAATCCATAGAGAAGGATTAAGAAAAAGGATCTCCAATTTAAATTCATGGAGGCCATATCATAGTAATATATTTAAAGATTGCTTTTTTTTATTTGAATGTATAACCTCTTCCATTTTACGCTATACATCATAGTATTACAACTATATGCTTTTGTTGGTGATGGAAGGCAAAGACGTTTTTTTCTTTAATTTTGTACTTTTTGAAATGTTTGCAGACTACAATCCTACAAATGAAAGACCATTATTTAAAAATATGAAAGATCATTTTTCTTTAGTTCAAATTGAGGAGCACAAATCCTACGTTCATGTATTACTGCTTTCAAATAAAATGAAAGTTAACTATCGATTTTCACAATTGACTGTCGGTAGAATTGGGTTGGATTGCAACCAATTTATCAAACTAACATGCCGCCATCAACCATTTTGGTTGAAAAATCATCTCTTAAATGTAAAACATGTCTTAAATATATATATATTTAATTGGGAGTAGAGGACTACAAACCCTATATAGAAGGTACTATTCCTCTTAAATGAATGAGAGGTAAATGCTGATTTTCAAGATAAAATTCATTACCATAGTGTTGAACTGGATTACCACCAAATAATGAAACCAACACGCCATCAACTCTTTCGGTAACATGTGTTAAATACTAAACCATAATCCAAATTGATATATATAGTTGTATTAAATTCAATAACATTTGAAGTTCGAATTCGTAACTAACTAATTACCCTGTGATATATATTGTTATATCAGATTACTACTCCTTTAACAATTTAAATTGATTCTTAAACGTGGCTTGAATAATTTCAGCTTTTTTATGTATAGAAATTGTGAGGAAAAAATGTAGAATTGAAAATGACGCCTATATACATAGAATTTTACAAACATGGAAAAACCCATATAACAAAATTTTAGATACCTTTGATCTTTTAGTTTTGCGAAGTTAACTCCGATTAAAAACTGGTGAATGAAGCTTACCAGACACTTAACTGATATATATATATATATATATACAAAAATTTATCACACATTAATTATTTAAACCAAAGTGTCAACTACTACTAGTCACGTGCATTTTCATACACACAAATTAAATGAGATGACAGTGACATGATAATTCAAAATTCAAACATCAAGTTGGTGTATTAACTGAACCAGGAACATCACACTTCTATTCTTTAAAAAAACACACACACACACACACTTTTTTATGTAATTATGTTTTTTTCTTACTGTCAAAAAATACAATTAATTTTATACTTAGTTGAGTGTTTGACACCACTTAATTACATGCATGTCCATTATTCTTAAGAGATATACCGATTGATACTACAAAATTTTAATATTAAAAAGATTGATAAAAAAACAAACTTTTAGAGAAATGGCCACTATTTAATATAAAAAATCTCATGAATATGTTAATTTATTTTATACACACTTGTATATTCTTGATTTATTGTAATTATTTTCATTTTAAAAAAAATTATTGTAATTATTTTTTAACCTTTCAACTTTTCCTTACAGAATGTTGTTGAATTTTTTTTTTTTTTTTTTTAATTACAATTAAAACTTTGATTTTTGAAAAAGTGATTGCAAAAAAATACATATTTCTCTTTTTTTTGTATTCCTCTCCGACCACTAAAAATATTTAATGGCAGTTAGACGAGTTTTTATTTATTTATTTATTTTTATTAGGGCAGTTAGACGAGTAAGGTAAGTTTTACCTCCAATAATTTACATCCCACTAAAAAAAAAACTCATCAGAAGATGATACCCAATTTTTTTTATATATAACAATATTTAAAGATGGAGATGGAAACAAACTATGTAAACTTTTGATTATTATATCATAGATTGTGTCATTACATGTATGTTTATTTTTTACATTGATGTCCAACTTGTGACTATAGAGCTAAAATAGATTACTACCAAATAAGATAATTAATGAATCATTAATCCAATAATGACCTCAATAATGAGGTCCAAATTTTGTACACAACAAACCAAACAAAAGAAAACCATAAACCACAAATACATTATATATATAATACATAAATACATTATAAATTATAAACAAAAATAAAATTCCAACCCAAATGAATTTGAATAAAATAGCAACAAACTTTTCAATAGTTTAAAAGCAATCTATATCAGCATTAACTAAATTCTAAAAAAAAAAAAAAAAAAAAAAATCAGCATTAACTAAACTCAATTAACATCAAACAAACACATAAAAATCTCAACAAAAACAAAACACTTTCTTTTTTTTTTTCAACCATTTCAAAGTGACTTGAAAGTGGTTGCATCTATATTATGAATCCAACCAAACCTTTCCATGAAAGGGTTAGCCAAAGACACTGGTGGATAGCCATTAATGCAATCTTCCCAAACATTACCATTTTTATCACCCAATTCTTTCACCACTTCCCACAAGCAGCTATTGCATTTAAACCCTGCCCCAAAGCTTATCATCAAAACCCTGTCCCCTTTCTTCAGCCTCTTCTTGGCCTCCATGTACCCTAAAACATACCATAGGCTGCTCGCCGACGTGTTTCCGAATCGGTGCAGGGTCATTCGAGCTGGCTCGAGATCATGCTCCGTTAGGCTCAAGCTCTTCCCAACCCCGTCTATCACTGCCTTCCCTCCCGTGTGCAGGCAGAAGTGCTCGGCTGCTGTTCGGAAGTCCGCGGATGGCTTCGCCCTCCGTGGCTTCGAGGAGCCTACGGAGGTGATCTTGTGAATTATTGTTAGGATCGTTAGCCGGAATATCTCGGTTATGGGGAGGATTTTGGGAGAGATTTCTCTTAGGTTTTCTGTGAATGCTCTTGTTGCTGCTCTTGGGAGTGTCTTCCCCAAATGGAAACCTTTTTTTGAGAAAAAGTTAGGCCAAAGAAAATCAGAAAAATTTATTTGATGACGTTGTCACAAACATAGTTGTGTCGCAAACAAAAATAATAATTCTAGCTGACATAAGTGTGTTCATGATTAAGATGTCATAAATTCGAATTTCTATTCATAAGTAATGTTGAATAATAATAGTAATAATAATAATAATAATAAAATACATAGTTATACCTTTAACTACAAAATAATTTTGTTATTTCTCTCTAATACATAAAAATGTTGTGAAAATGGGAATAATTCAACAATTTATATGCGTGGCAAAAATAAGGAGATCTCACCATCTTAACGAGATGGATGAATTATTTCTCTTATTGCCATAAAATTTCATATTATCTACTATAATATCAAAATTTATTGAACTTGAATCAGTAATTTGGTAAATAAAAAAACTTTTAATTTTCTTTTTTAATTAAATCTGATTTAGGAATGATAAACTAAATGAAAAGTTCCATAATCTTAATAATATGCCTGAATTAATCTTCTCATTATCAAACGAAAACTTCATATTACAGTTGGAGATCCAAATCTCCCTACTAAAATTAAAAAAGAAAAAGAAAGAGAAAAAAAAAAGAGAGATTATTCATGAGTAGCAATAAATAAATAAATAAATATATATATATATATGTGTGTGTGTGTGTAAAAATTTAAAAATATATATTTAAATATAGCAAAACTCATTCAATTTTCTTAAATTGATAGCTACAAAATTGATAAATTTCAATCAAATGAAATTGATAAGCGTCAAATTCATTTAATTTGATAGACTTCAATCAAGCAAAACTTGAAGATATCAATGAAATTAAATATTAATATTGAAATTTGCTATAAAAAAAATCTAAATTTGTCTACCATATGTTGTCTCTCTCGTAAACTTTTAGGGAGGAAGATAGGTTTTAAATAAAAAGAAAAAAAATGTTTTTTTTAAAATGAGGTTAAATTAATTTTGAGAATCATTATTAGCTAGGGAGAGGCCCATATGCATCATTTGCTTACCTAAGTTTCCTTGGTCATCTTCTTTTTGATAGCAACAATCATAGGACTCATCTTGAGCTCCAAGGTGGGTTCGGACAAGACACTTGAGCTTGAACATGGCTTTGTTTTTCAAGCTCCTTTTGTTGGTCAAAAGTATGGCGGCGCCACCGGATCGGAACAGACAGTTGGAGAGAATCATGGATCGGTCGTTACCGGAATACCAGTTTGGAGTGAGGGACTCGGAGGTGACAACGATGGCGTAGGAGTTCTTGTATGACTTGAACATTCGCTTCACAATGTCCATAGAAATTAGGCTTGCACTGCACCCCATTCCACTTAGGTTGAACACTTTAACGTCTTCTCTCATTTTGTACCTAAATATGAATATCAGAGAGAAGTAGCTCATATATCTTATTAATATTTGTAATATATCACATTTTTCTCTGGTGAGATTCTCAAATACATTAAAATTTTAGAAAACTACAATATTGTAAAAATCTGAAGTACACAAAATTTTCTACTTCAATGTCATCTTAAAATAACCCATTTAAACCTAGAAAATTGAAAATAAGGTTGAAATGAGTAGTTATCAATTTTTTTTCATTTTATTTGTGAGTATCCAAAATAATTTATTCGCATCTCAACTACTCTCATAGATAAACCGTGTGAACCTATAACATTTAGCCGTTATGAATTCTATAGAAAATTAATTTCTAGATAGGTGACCACAGTAGATAAAATTTATAATGCTTAAATCTAAAACTCTCTTTGACTACTAAGCTAATCTATCATAGTTGAGTGATTATGAGTATTAACTAAGAAGAAAATGACATGGGCTTAAACACATAAATCTCTTATTCTACATCGGGCTAAATTAATTAAAAATAAATGGATAAGTTACGACAAATTTAATCATATCAACCTGTTGACGATTCTAGAAGCGAGCGAAGGGGAAGTAGAGAGCATGGAGACATTAACGACAAGGAGATCGATTTGATCGGGAGAAACTCCAGACTTAAGGAAGAGCTTTTGGAGGGAGTCATGGAAAAACTCCTCGACTTCGGAGGTTGAGTCGAGGAGAGAAGGGCGTTCTTCGTTGCCGGAGAGGATGACTCGGGGGCCGTAGGTTTGCTCGCCGATACCGGAGTTGACGACGGCTTTGAGAAGGAACTTGAAGTCTTCAAGGCCAAGAGTTTTGGTGCGTCTCATAAGATCTTGGCAGAGCTCAGTGTCAAGCATCCTGTCGTCGGTTGGTTTGAAGCATTGGTAGCTTAAAATGTAGCATTGTTGGTCCCTTTTGGTATCAAAATGGTTCCATATTTTGTGGAGTAAATAGAGAAATGGGATTGCATAAACAAACACCAATGGCTCCATGAGAGAGAAAACAAAACAAAAAAAGAGAGATTTTGGGAACTGATCAAATTGGAGCATTGAGCTGAGAGGATGATACCCAGCTTTTATAGCAAGAGCGCAGTTAGGTTATAAGATGCAAATTTCCAAGTACTTTC
Organism: Sechiopsis laciniata; assembly: GCA_037833695.1. NCBI lineage: Eukaryota > Viridiplantae > Streptophyta > Magnoliopsida > Cucurbitales > Cucurbitaceae > Sechiopsis > Sechiopsis laciniata. The sequence continues at coordinate 19,769 of JBBMKA010028873.1, forward strand.
CTTTCAATAATTTAATCTCCATTCAAATGCTGGGAAATCTAGATATCATTACATTGATATAATCCGGAAATCCAAAGCCATTTAGTTTAATAATTGGTCTCACTATATAATTGAGATCATACTGGCGGTGCATAGATCTAGACCTAAGAAACAAACAGATGAGTCTTTTAGAATGTTCTCTCCTTGAAGTCTCAAGTTCAAGATGGCTGTGGCGATTAATTTATCAAGTGATCCCCAATTTCACCTCCGATCCTACCGGTCATAAAAATAAAGAAACAACATATGACCTAGAGGTCAAAGAATGCCTCGATAATTAAAGTGTTATAGCCATTTATGAATGTTTTTCTAATTTTTATTTTTATTTTGTATTTTTAAGTTTGAGGGATGATGATACTAACTTATAATATGAGTTTTTTAATATTTTTTTTTTTTTTTTAAATTTAGAATGGTGAGAAGGTCTCACAAATATCAAGTTATGACCTTGGTTCTTGTTGGCATGTCTGATCCTTAGTTTGAACATTAATTCAACCAATCTTTATTTGATTATTAGATCAAAGTTTACCAGATGTTCTTATTGTTAGAGGAGTGATGAAACATTATTTCTTATATTTTTAATAATTAACTTGGGTTGATGACATTAAATTTGAAGCAACAAAATTCTATGTGTTCTTAGGCATAGGATTGAATTTCTTGGGCAATTAGAAAAGCACCTTGTGGTATCGTTGCAGGAACTATATTTAACGTTAGAAAAGAGAGCGAAAATAAAAAGGGAAATATTGCTTTTTAAATTTAATTTAATACTTCAAAATTATAAATTTTTTGTTTAGTAGATCAATGTCATGTCTTTTTTTAGAAAAAAAAAAAACCAGAAAATGTTGCCAACATTGTTTTAATTATTATAAAAGTATTGTTTCTTTTTATCTAAAAAATACTGAAAATGGATGAAGAAACTAAAATGTAATTAAATTCAAAATTCATACATTAAATTGTTGAGTTTGAAAAATCAGATTTAAATGAAACTTATCTCAAAATTAGGAGATCAAAAAGTATTGTGCTCAATAAATCAGTTCTAGGAATAGCTCTTTATTTTAGATATAGAAATAGTTATTAAAAGCGCTAATTTAGTTTATATTTATGCTCATTCTAGGCTAGTTTCGATTCCTGATTTGTATTGATTTAATATTAGAGAATTAATGCGTTTGTGATCAATTTGAAGTTTTTATTTATTTATTTTAGAATTCAATTGGAAGTATTGAAATAAGTTGAAAATAGAACTAGTTGTGGGGAAGAGCTTACAAAATTCGAAAGAAAGGGTTCAATATTAAGAACGTTATGGACTAACACCAACGATATGGAAATAATGTTATCTTGATTATAGGATTTAATTCATCTTATTTTCAGTTTGAGATGAGTTCGTAGATTTTCATGCTTGTAAGCTATATAAATTAAATTATTAAGTAGTAAAAATCAATTCTTCACATTTATATTAGAGACTTAAGTGTTGCAAAATTCAATTAAATATTATGAAATACTACATAACAATCCTGGCATACTAAAGTTTAAAAATTAAAATTAAAATAAGAATAACTCAACCGACAACTTATTTTAACGATTTTGAGATTAGAGATTTGATTTCTTTTACTCGTGTACATGTCAAAAAAAAGTTTTAAAATAAAAAATTACTTCTGTTTTAAATGTATAGGCGAAATTATTTGCTACTAAATTTTGGGATGAATAATCATTATTTTAGTGCAACAGCACTTTTAACATTTTTTAGTTAGAGCTAAAATATTGTGATTTGGATTTTTTAGAATTATGATTAGAAATTCAGTACCAAAGTTATTCATAGTTCTTTTCAAATTAAAAAATAAAAATAACAAATAATGACTGAATATGATTTTTTTGTTTGTTTTTTTCTTAAAAAATGCCAAACAGAAAAGGAGAAACAGAAATAATAATAAACAAATAGATTAAAATTGTAATGGACTCGTCAAATTACCAACTAACACCTAATATCATTAATTATGTAATAAATGAAAAAAAATTATTGCTATATCGAACGCAACATTAAATCTGAACTACCAATGGCATAAAAGTCAAATTTTTACGAGTCAACGATATACTCACCCCACAAATCTAAAGTGCAATTCACCGGAACTTTTTGACTTTTGACCAATATCCACTACTAGAATTTCATCAACAAAATTCTACCCTCCTAAAAATGAAAATTTTCCATGTATCTGTATTTATTTGATTATTTTTTTTATTCAAACAGATTCGAACCTAGAATCTCATACTTACTAAATCATATAAGATATCATTAAAATTACGTTTTTTATGTTATACTTATATTTGATTAAAAAATTATGTGTGAAAAATTTCAGTTAAATAAATTAGTATCAAATTAATTTATAAACTAATCAAAGTTTAATAGTAATTGACGATTCTCTTAACTAAGAGGGTAGATGTTCAAATTTCACCTCCCATGAAAAAGTGAAGGCACATTTGTGATCAAGCTATAAGTTTTTTTTTGTTTTTTTTTGAACAATGTTATATTTTTTTTTTTTTTTTTAATTTGGGAGTATTTTGGTCAATTTCGATCAACTCAACTATTTTCATGAGATATATCATCTGATCTTACAATATTCATGTAAAAAAAAAAAACCTTAAGAAATTACTTATTTTGAAAATTTTATCACTTAATAAAAGTATTTTTGTACAAATGATACAAATATGAGAATTTTATTATTCATGATTTATGTATACTAGCAATATACTTTATATATATATATATAATACATATGCCTAATCCTACAATTTTTTTTTTTTTTTGGAAAAAAAGAGATTATATTAGCTAGTATAGTAATCATATACTTTATCACATTAAATGATATATCAATGCTATTCGGTATAGCGTTTTTAAATTTTGTAGCTTTTTTTTTTTTTGAGACAAAATTTTGTAGCTATTTGAGGTATCATACAATAAAAATAATGAAAGTATATTTGAGGACATTTTTGGCCAAGTAATTAACTGTCTTATTTATGGCAAACAAAAGCATTAATTAGAGGTTAAAGCATTTTTTTGCTTTGAAATCTTTATTTTCTTTTCATTCTGGGTTGTGCTTAATCTTGATTATGATATTATTGTTCTTGCTGAGGTCCCCAGCTGTAACTAAAAAAAAAAAAAAAAAGTGTCTATATCCTTTTGCTTATATTTGGATTGTCTAAAAACTATGTACATGGAAAAACAAAAATTGAAATAGTATATGCTGGAATAATAATATTTTTAATATAATAAACAACTTATTTTAAAATTAGGGCTGTAGATGCTACCATTTGTTTTGGTTGATTTGCCAACTATATGACAATGACTATATGTTAAAATAATATCATGAATAATGATGTTTACCGTACAAATTGAGTTCTACTTTTATTGGCTCTTAAAAAAAATATATAAATAATAAATAAATAAATACCATTAAGCTTAAAAAAAAATTTAGTTTCTTTCAAGCTAAATTTGTTTAATGCGTTCACAGAAAAAAAAAAAAAAAAAAAAAAAAAAAAAAAAAAGTCATTAGACTTAAATGGTCGGGAAAACTTCAAAAAAACAAAAAAAAATTATATGTCCAATTTAATTGAGTTGACTTTATTGTTAATTTTTTTTTTTTTTGTTTAGTGCTCATGTGCCGATTTGTGAAAATGGGCGAACTTACAGTTTATTTCTGTCATAAGTGAATTACACATCATGTATTAGTCTTAAGATGAGTTAATGTTTAACTTGAGTTAATTAGAGGGTTAGTTTTAACTAATCATGAGAGATGCGTAGAAGCACATATATAAGCTCCATTTGAGGGTTTTCTTCTTCCTTGAGAGTGAGATTAGAAACTCTAGCCTAGAGAGCCCTTGTACATTTCTTGCAATGGCATTTTAATGGTGGATCGATCAAACTCAATCGATCCATAACAGTGGAGTAGGGACATTCTCGAACCACTCTAGATTCGGTGTTCTCTCTTCTCCATCCTTCTCTTTTCTCTATTTGTTTTGATTAATCTCTATATGCATTCATTCTTGGATTAGATTGTTTAGATCTGGAATTTGCATCTACAATTTAGTCGATAGAATTGATTCCATTGGTTTTTCTTTGGTTAATGAAGTTTAGTTTCTTTATTAAAAAAAATATATGAAAAATTTGAGTAAATACAATCTTAAATTTCAAAAATAAAAATGAAAAATGAAATGGTTATTAAATGAGCCATAAAACTCTAAGTTCTACATTATTGGAAGTTTTTTTCCATTTTTAATTTTTAAATCTCAGTTTTAGTTTTTAAAAATATAAATATCTAAATAAGAAAAATTATAAATTAGGCAAGCAAAAGTCCTAACAAACTCCTCACTTGAACGCGTTGTCAATCAACACATGGCATGCAAAAGTCGTTTTCATTTTCAATTTCACGTACTACATTAATATTTTGTTTGATAATTGTCAATTTTTACTCCTGAATTTAGATGGACAGCCAGTTTGAACTTAAAATTTCAATTTTATCCAATTCTAAATATTAAGATGCATTCATATTTTCAATAGCATTAATAAATGAAAAAAGGCATTAATAAAATTTAAGAAAAAAGGCTTAATTTCAAGTTCATTAATGAAAGAGCAAACTTCACAACTTTTTTTACGTGATATTTATTAGCATACATCATAATGTTTTCATATTAACTAAATGAGTTGGAATACAGTTACAAAAATGAATTATGAGACATTTAAAATTGGTGGTGGTTCTCTGCAATAAATAACATGAACAAAGAAAAATGAGCAAAACTTGTAAAAATGAGTAAACATTTTCGATATACTTACCACTATTGTGAACCACATTTTTTTCTTTTTTATTTTATTTTATAAAAATTGACTTTGATTAATAGAAAGAAAAATATTAGATTGCATTTTTATAATAAAAACATGTGGTCATAAACATGATAAGTATCAAAGTTTTGCTCAAGAAAAATTGGAAAAGAATAAATTGTAAAAAGGGAAGACTTTTTATAAGGCAAAAAAATTAAATTGGGCCATTATGAACCCAACTACTCAAAAACCCATTTGTACTAAAAAAAGAGAAGAAAAAAACCTCAAAACACATTTAGGATGCGTTTGGGGCACCGATTATGTAAATGTTGACGAAGGGTTATGATAAACGATAGGTATAATAAATAGTGTTTGAGGTACATGTTATTATCAGAGGAATTATGATAAACGGTGTTTGGAGTGCAGGTTATTATAAGAAGAGTTAATGAAAATTTTTTTACAATTTTTTTTAGTTAATCAAATTTAAATTAAAAAAAGTTAACAAATAATTAATAATTTTTTTAATAAACTTATAATTAATATTGAACATAATAAA